>QEPC01009242.1:1165217-1179472 GCA_003113815.1 Sphenodon punctatus
GGGGGGGGGGGGGGGAAGGTTTCACTCTATGAGACGGGACAAGTACTTCATGCCTGTTCCCCTCATTGCCCTCCGAGCAGGCGGTGAGGTGGTTCATGATCAGGGGGTCCCTGGCCCAAATCTGATGCTGTTGAATGCAACGTTGGTGGTTAATAAGGCAACAACTGTCCAGAAATTGATCCTGGACCAGGCAGCCAACCTTGTGTGCATTACGGAGACCTGACTGAACACTGAGTTGGGGCCTATCTTGGCAAACCTTATTCCAACTGGGTACTCCATGCAGCTTTGGCCACAATCAGAGGGACGGGGGGGGCAGTATAGCCATTGTTTTTAGGGATTCATGGTCTGTTAGGAGGTATCCAGTGCAATCTGTGTTGGTTATCAAGGGTCTCCATCTTGTGACCGATTTGGTGGGAGACAGATTGGGAGTGCTGCTAGTAGTATACCCTGCACCTAACTGAATGATGGCATCCCTGCACGCTCTAGCAGAGCTGGTATTGTGGTCCCCAAAGATGTTAGTCTTGGGGGACTTCAATATTCATGCTGATTCTGGTCTTGAAGGGGCGGAGCACGAGTTCATGGCCGCCATGGCAACCATGGGCCTGTCTCAAGTGGTAATCTGATGGAGGGCATACCCTGGACCTAATTTTTTAGACCAGCCTTGAGGCGGGGGAATCTGTAAGTGGGGGAGGTGTCAGCTATGCCCTTGTTCTGTACGAACCATTAACTCCTCCAGGCCTGTCTCCCGGGACATGTCTACCCCCGGAGACATATGGAACCAGTTCGGTTGGTTCGCCCCACAAAGACTAATGGAACCAGAGAGGTTCTGGAATGCTCATGGGGAGTTACCCTCTGATCTTGACGACCGGTCACTTGATGACCTTGTTGCTTTCTGGAACACCTTGCTCACCGAAGTCATCGACTGGATGGCTCCTAAGCATCTCCACCCTAAGTGACAGCACTACAAGCCCCCTTGGTTCACTAAGGAACTACAGCAGCTGAAGCGGGAAGGGCAGCAGTTGGAGTGACGGTGGCGCCATTCCCATGCTGAAGATGACAGATTGCGTCATAGAACCAGTTTACAGGCCTATGTCGTGGCCGTGTGGGCAGCAAAGAAGGAGTTCTTTGCTGCCCTCATAGCGTCTGCAAAGTCTCGTCCAGCAGAGCTTTTCTGGGTGCTGAGGGGGCTAGTCGGTCTGGCCTCTCTCTGCCTAGAACTGAAATCTTCCAGTGTCCGCTGTGACATGTTGGTTGACTACTTCGCGGATGAAATTGCTCATATTCACCATTATTTCGACGCTGCACTTATTACGATAGTAGAACCAGAGGTTATGGAAGTCCCACCTTGTCCTATTTTACACTATCAGTTTCTGTGGGTATCACCCACTGCTTCAAGGGGATGTTCTTGGGGCTGTCAGAACCACCTCTTGTGAACTAGACCTGTGCCAGTCCTGGCTGGTTAAGGCCAGCCGGGAGATGCTGGGGCTACTGCTGGCGGGGGTGATCAATGCCTCCCTATGAGAGGGCACAGCGCCAAGCTGCCTCAAAGAGGTGCCTTGGAGGGGCGGAGCACGAGTTCATGGCCGCCATGGCAACCATGGTCCTGTCTCGAAAAATGTTGCCTCTGCTCAAAAAACCAAATCGCTTGACATTGACTCCCTTGCCAGCTATCAGCCAGTCTCTAACCTTCCCTTTTTAGGGAAGGTTATTGAACTAGTTGTGGCTCAGCAGCTGGACTGTATTGGTTTTCTGGACCCCTCGCAGTCCGGCTTTCATCTGGGTTATGGCACTGAGACTGCGCTTGTGGCTTTGGTCGATGACCTCCACCGTGAACTGGATCAGGGTCAGTCAACCCAGCTGATTCTGTTAGATCGGTCGGCTGCTTTTGATACCATTGACATGAGATATTGCTGACTTGCCTGCATGATCAAGCTGGGGTTGGCAGGGCTGTACTCAAATGGTCCATTCCTTCCTGGTCAGAAGAACTTGGCGATTGGTGCTTGGGGACCATTCTTCCATCTCTCCAGAACCTCTCGTGTGGAGTCCCGCAAGGGTGTCCTCTCTCCTGTTCAACCTGTATATGCAGCCATTGGGGGAGGTGTTGAGAAGGTTGGTGCTCAGTGTCATCAATATGCTGACAACACCCAAATCTAACTCTCTTTTTCATCCGACCCAGACCCGGCAGTCTCGGTGCTTACCCAGTGTCCGACGGCTGTGGGGGACTGGATGAGGGCAAGCTGACAAACCGAATCCTGACAAGACAGAGGTGATGCTAGTGGGGAAGGCAGAGGGACTGGTGCCCCTCCAGGTTCGCAATCTGGGAGTGCTCCTTCTTCTCCTTTCAGAAACAATGCTGACCTGGCAGTTCCACCAGGCTTTCGGCAAGGGAAATGGGTGAAGGATGGGGGGAATGGGTTAGGGTGGTTCTATAGAATTTGTTGCATCTTTGACAGCCTCCATATAAGCAGAATGTTTTTATGATGTATTTATATTTGTATTTATTATATTGTATTTTTATGTTTTGTTAGCTGCCCCAAGCTGCCTTGGCAGGAGGGTCGGGGTATAAATAAACGAACAGGAACGATGGGATCCACCTTAACCAAAATGGAACCAGACTGGTGGCACTAAAAATCAAAAAGGTGACAGAGGAGTTTTCAAGCTAAGATCTAGGGGAAAGCCAACAGTTGCTGTGGAGCATATGGTTCTACCGCATGCGACCCAAAGGGATGGTACCATTAGTAGTAATACAGTGCAATCGAGTAAAGAGGACAGGAAAGAATCTGAGAAGGAACAGGCAGGCATTAGTATGGAACAGACAAACTTAAAGACTTCCAAATTAAACAAAATACGCAACAACAATACCCAGAATAAGAGTAAGAAGAATATGTTTAAAGTGGGTATGCTAGAAGTCTAATAATGCTAGAAGTCTAAAAAGTAAAATGGGAGAATTAGAGTGTTTGGTACCAAATAACAATCTAGACATAATGGGAATCTTGGACACCTGGTGAAATGAGGTTAACTAATGGGACATTAATACCAGGGTACAAAATATATTGAAATATCAGGGTAAATTGAGTTGGTGGCAGGGTGGCACTATGTGTCAGACAGAGTACTGAATCAAGCAAGCTTAAAATCTTATACTCTGGAATCTCTTTGGATAGAAATTCCATGTGCAACGGGGAAGTGTGTAACTGAGGGATTATACTATCGATCCTCTGGTCTATAGTAGTAGTAGTAGTAGTATATACTTTATTGATACAACCAATGGTTGGTACAATTTTTCAAACCAAAAATATAAAGAGAGATAAAAAGAATCAGACTTACAAAAAAAACCATCATCTGATTCCTTACATAATCACAGAAATATTCTCCCCACTTTAATAAAACTACACATTCATACCCTGTACTCTTCTTTTTGCTAAGGACAGCAGAAAAATTGCTACCTTAAACATTTTCTTATCAGACACATTTGCCAAAATACATTTTAAATTTTGGGCAGAACTAGCCCCAGGGGTCTTTAGCTCAAATTCTATATTTGTACCGGAGATCAGCCGACTTATCACACTCGAATAAATAATGCAATTGATCTTCCACCCCTATCGTGCAATCGCATATCCAATTTTCATAGGGTATTCCCTTTAACCTGCCCTCTAATACCTTAGACGGCATTAGCTGAAATCTTACCAAGGTAAGAGCCTGCCTCATAGCAAAATTGTGATGCTAGCCAGATATTGTTCCATTCTATGGATAGTTTTATATTTCCCGTAATTAGAGGATATTACTGAGTTTGCCACCAGGGCCATGTCCTCTTGCTTTCCTATGTCTGAAATTCTCAATTTCAAAAGACTTTTCAAGGCATTTTTTGGAAGTCCTTCTAAGGCTTCCAGGGAGAATCCAATATCCCTAAAGAGCCCAATAAGACAAAATCTCTGATTGATTTTCAACTCTCTCCCCCTGTTCTTCCCAACAGGCATAAGTAAGACTATTCCTAGGCATCAGTCACAATCTAATCCAGAAATTTACAATAACCTTCTGAATTTGGGTGGCAACTGAAACTATCCCCAACTCTGCCCTCAAAAAGACTGGTACTCCTAAGAGACTCCTGAGAACTCTATTTTGAACTGCCTCAAGTGTTCCAGCCTCAAAACCCCAGATTTCTGCACCATAAAGGAGCTGTGGTATGAGTTTTTGGGCTAGCACACTAATAGCTGGCTTGGTCATCCTACCTCCTCCCGTAGCCCAGAATTTAACAATTCCCCCTGCCGTTTGTTGGGCCTTCAACTTGGCCGATGCAAGATGTTGTACCCAAGTACCTGTGGCAGCAAAGCATAGTCCTAAGTATCTATAGAACGGCACTTGCACAATTTTATGCCCATCTAAATACCATACCCGAGTTTGGGTTTTCTTGTCAAAGACAACTACCTTTGTCTTACTATAATTTATTATGAGTTACTCCCTTTTACAGTAAGATCCCAATACTTCTAAGGCCCTTCTCATCCCCAATTCTGCAACAGACAACAATGCCATATCATCTGCATAAAGTAGCAGAGAAATTTTCCTATTACCAACTTTCGGGGCAAAAATGTGTTTATTTTGGAATACGTCAATGATGTCATTTATATAGAACTTAAACAAAAACGGCGCTAACACACATCCCTGCTTCACTCCCCTTTGCACCGATATATCTCCTGTCAGATGACCCTCCTTATCTATTCGAACGTTCATACAGGTGTAACTGTATAACCCTTTAATCAAAAAAAGAAGTAGTCTGTCCAAATTTGTAGACAATAATTTTCCACAGAACCGCTCCCGGTCTATCAAATCAAAGGCCGATTTAAGGTCGATGAATGTTACAAATAGGCTCCCCTTCCTGGTTTGGGCATATTTCCTAATCAAATGTGATAAAATAAAACCGTGATCAATTGTGGAACGGCCGGCTTGAAAGCCTGCCTGTTCCTCATGAAAGATGTTTTCCCTTTGTGCCCAGTCTTCCAGTTTCCCCAAGAGATATTTGGCATATAATTTGGCCATTACATCTAAAAGGCTTATAGGCCTATAATTTGCCGGGTCATCTCTAGGCCCTCTCTTATAAATTGGTATTACCACGCTCTCATTCCATCCACTAGGGAAAGACTCTGTGGCATTGATACTGTTGAATAATCTAATAGTGATGGGAGACCAGAAATCCATGTTATTTCTAAAGATCTCTGCAAGAATCCCATCTTCTCCAGGGGCCTTCCTTAGTGGCATACTCATAATAAGTGCTCATACCTCAGATTCCTCAAAAGAGTTCCACGATGAATTTTCTACTATTTCCCACCCTCCTCTTATATTTGTATGTTCTTCCTCGGGACCACCAAAAATACCCTGAAAGTACTCTTCCCATCTTTTAACCGGGATATCCAGATTTAAGACATTCCGCCCTTCCCTCAACCCTTTTTTAATAAGGTTCCAGAATTTTCTACTATCTTTTTGTTCTACCGCCTGCTTTAACTTGTCCCATTGGGCTCGCTGATAATTCATTTTTTTCCTTTTTACCAGTTGCCTATATCTTCTCCTAATCACTTTTAACTGTTCAAGATTTTCCTTCTCTGGGTTTACCCTATATTTGCGAACTACTATATTGACTATTCTCCTTAAGCTCTTACATTCCTTATCAAACTATGGGGACACTTTTCCATTTGACCCCTCCTGATTCACAGATTTCAATAATCTCCAAAATAATAATCTCTCATATGTTGTTAGCACTACCGCATCAGGGGTCACAGGGTCTATCATCCTTTTAACCAATTCTGTACATTATGGGGTTTTAGATAACTCCACTGATGTCTCGGCAGTTTTAATAGTCCAATTTATCCTCCCTCCTAACCGGGGTAGAAGCCTGCGACACATCATTACCCCCTATTCTATTAGAACCTACAGACTCTCCTATTTTCACCTTCACCTCAATCAACTGATGATCACTCACCCCCATATGCATCACTGCAAAATCTGAGAACCTTTCTAAACACACCATCAGGACACAGATATAATCAAGTACACTTTCTCCTTGCTCTCCAACATATGTATAGGCGCCACAACTATCCACCTTTCCTCTCCCACTCAAAACAACCCAATTCATCTCAAACCACCATTTAATAACTTGAATTCCCTTAGGATTACAAATACAATCTCTGGAAATCCGGCTTATACCGTGTACATCCCATTCGTCTTCTATACCCAACTGTTCATAACCCAGCAGACCCTCAAGTCTGAATTTCTTATTATTGCATTCATATCCCCCATCACGATGAGATCATAATTTGGTGACCTCCTACTACATTCTTCTATAAAATTACTTACAGACTTCCAAATTTCTCTTTTCTGAATTCTTTAAGAAGCACGAAATATAGATGTTTATAATAATTAGCCCTCCATGTTCATCCCAGGCAAACTTTACTGCCATGGAATTCAAGGGGGGATTAGAAATTTTCTCCCCATTCGTTTTCTGATTGCTTTTCATTAAAATTGCAAGGCCTCCTGCTGCCCTTCCATATTTAGAGACCCGGGTAGCTGGACAAGCCCAGATCTCATATCCCTTCAGATTTAATCTTTCTATCCTTTCCTGTTCTATAGTAAAACACCCCCGTGCGCGAGCCAGCTCATGGGGCAACAAGCTGAACCCAGCAGCAAGATCCTGCAGTCAGCTGTGACAGAGGATGGGGAGGGTAATGCTGACCATACACCCCCTGCAACTTGCATGCCAGCCACTCTTCAGCCAGGAACCAGGTGTATTGGTTGCAGACACCGAGGATCCCAACATCACAAATCATCATCGAGGCCGAGGAATAGAGGACAGCTGTAATGCCCTCTAACACTGGCATGGGGAGGGTTTTTAGGGATATGGTTCAGACTGGAAGGGTGTAATGGTGGCTACTCAGACATTACTATGTAGTGAGGTGAAGGGAAGCTACCCTGGGAAAGAAAAAGGCGGCATGCTAGCAGGAAACACGTGCCTATGGCTGCCTCTACACACACGCACCACGCTTCCCCGTAGGTGCATTACTGATGGGAACCGCTAGGCATGATCTACCAAGGGAGCCAACAGGCACCATACAGGCTTGTAAGGAGGGAAGGCACATGTCCCCTACCCTCCCGCAATCACCTTCCTGGCTACCCAGCTCCCAGGTAAGGAGTGAGTCTGAGACTTGTGTGCCAACCAAAGCTTCCATGCATCTTGCATTCAGGCCTTTGGAATGTGAGGAAGGGGACAATTAACTTCTTTTTTTTACCATTTTCCTCTACCCAGGCTCCAACCAACACCACAATGCCTGTACAAATGCAGAACAGCAGCAAGACATCCAGGTGCATAATGGCCGGCACCAAGAGGATTTGGCCTAGGAACTCCTGACAGACACTGCAGAGTTCGAGGGAATTGCGGGAATCCATCCAAGAGCTCAGTCGCAGGCAGTGAAGGCTTCTGCACCAGGATGCAGAAGAACATAGGTGAGAAGCAGTCTAGGCGAGGATGTCTGTGGCGTGAGAAGAACGCCATTAGCAAAGGCTGTGAAGTTACTTGAAGGAGAAGTGCACAATATGCACTTGGAAATTGTCTCTATATGGGAGAGAATGCACAACACCCTTGCCCAGTCAGTCTGTGCCTGGTGTAGTGTTCTGGAGCTTGTGAGGGCAGCTATGACAGGAAAATTTGAATGGCTGTTGCACCACAGCCCTCACAGGAACCTACTGCCCATTTCCAGCACTTGGGAACTTCCACACAAGCCATCCCATCACCGGCATCAAACCCAGTTCAGTCCGCAACAGAGCCGCTTGATCCCAGCCACCAAGAGAGTCCACGGTGATTCCAGATCTGCCCAGTACCAGCGGCAGGAGGGCTCTATTGTCTCCTTCCCATGCCCAAGCACCTGCCACTGGGCATATTCAGCTCCCTCAGACTGCCGTGGCTGTGGAAGAGGAAAGCGTACCCACTCCCACAGAAGATTGCACAAAGCCTCTGCAACCAGACATGGGAGGCAAACACGATAATAGTTAATAAAAATAAAACAAACTTAGTAACGCACATTAATAAGTTGCACATTTAATAAAGTTATGTATTTAATGATGCTTATTTTATTTTTTTATTTCTTATCAGTGGCTGAGTTTTGCTTATTAAAAAGAACACATAGGACTCTTGGCTTGGGAGGAGGTGGCCTGAATATGCCCAGGAAATAGTGAAGTGCCTTGGAACTCGTGACTGGAAACCATGGATGAGGGGAAGGGCTGTAGCTCAATCTCTATTTTTCTCTACATTCTCACTGAGAATCACAGTTCTCTACTCATTGTCAGCAAGAATAAAATCGAGAAAACTGCTGGTTCGACACTTTCTCAGTCAAGAAATTTTCTTAATTTGCCATGATTTACCATGTACCATATACCGATTTACCTCATACCGCTTACTCTGTTCATCCTGGTAATGCACATGTATAAACTGGCTACCCCATTCCAAAATGGCAGTGACACTGCCAGGTCCATCTTCCAAGAGGACTGCGCATGTATAGAACTGCTGCAGCCGCCATTTTGTATATGCAGATTACCGGGACGAATGCGGTACATGGTAAATCAATATACAGTACATGGTAAATCACCGTAAATTATAAATGTAGCAGAGATCTCGAACCATTACCGAGAATGTATCAAGACCTCAGTAACATTTCTTGAGTAATCGCAAGATTCTCACAAGAATGTAAACCCCTTCTGGTTCAATCCTAAAAGATGCACAGAGTGACCTAGATGACCCACCCTCCATCGTACCTTAAGCTTACATAGCAGTGCAGATGCAGAAATTGAGCTATGATGTTTGCATAATGAAATGTCAATACTGAACTATCATGCCACAGCTCAAAAGGCTCCCAGTGGGAGGAGAGGGCACATCAGCACATATGAATGATGGTAATATGATGGAGACTGCCACTCTCCTAGACATGTGGGAGCTGCCCACAGTGCAGCAGTCCCTAAGGGAGCGCAGTCCTTCTGTCCTGTTCTCTCCCATCTTAACCCCGATGACTAAGAGTGCATTGACGGAGTTGCAGTGCTGAAGCTTGCGACGCAGTGAAGAAAAGACAACCCGATGACTAGGGAAGGGAAGGTGATGAAAGGAGAAATACCTGCATTACACAAAATTTGTGTTCTCTGTAAAATTCGTGCAGGGGGAGCAGAGATTTTCTTCCTCTACAGTCCAATCTTGAGCCTCCTGAATGAAAGAGGGTTTAAGTGACCACATGAAGTTCATGAAGCAGTAGGGATTGAAACTGACAAAACCAAGCACCAACAGTGCAAACAATAGCACACTCAACTAGTATTGACCTTGGGGAGGCAGGGGTGGGGACGGTGCACAAGCAACAGGGCAGTGTCCCAGATTTTAGCCTGTAGAACGAGTCAAGTTGAATTTTTGTTTTTGGCGAAAGGGGGGGGGGGGGGGGGAAATCACTCTTAAGCTTCCATTATCACTTCTACATGACAGGGGTGGGCAGGAATAGCAGGCACTGGTATGGTGCCAGGAATCACAGTCTGGCAATTCCAGGAACAGCTCGCCTCTTTCTTCTTCTTAGAGGGCACTGCAAATGACAGCCACAATGCATTGCACAAAACAGTGCAAAATGCAAGACGAGATACTAACATGGGCGACAGCGTAAGGTACATGCCAGTTTAAAAAGCCACCATGCAAACCATTTAGTAGGTTTGAGACACAGGCACTTGCAACATGCACACTCAATTAACTCATGCGGTTATTGCGACGTTTGTTAACACCCTCAGAATATTCAGTGTCAGGAATAGCTCTGAAGGGCTAAGAAAGCAGCAGAGACTGTACTGATTGGCTCTGAGAACCATGAGCATCTGAGTCCAAAGTACTCAGTACTGACTGCCACAGAGTATTGTGCCCCTTGCCATAATATCAAAGAAACCACTGGAATTTGCCCTGTGGTACCTCTGATCATGTGAATGCTCAGAAATATGTCATAAGCAACACATTTTCTGTCACCCCCTATCTGCTGAACTGTTACCGGTGCTCATATGCAAGCGTGAACAAAGTAGTGCCAACTAGGTCAGAACAATTATTATTATTATTATTATTATTAGCATTTATATAGCACCAGCGATGTACCTGGTGCTTTACAAAAAAATAAGATAGACACGGTCCCTGCCCGAGAGCTTACAATCTAAAGATCTGTCTTTATGTTCTGTCTAAATGGTCTGTCTCTGTCAAGCCCTGCCTGCATTCTGTCTCCACGAGTGGGTGGACTGGGTGGCCATCCAATCTGCCTCTGCAGGGGACTTCCATTCCTAACAGATCAGAGGGTAATTCATTCCCTGTTGTTCCAGTCCCCATGACATACTGTCATGGGGACTGGAATGCCCCATCTAGCCCACAATTCTAGACAATGCCCCATCTAGCCCACAATTCTGTCTCCAATAGTAGCCAGCACCAGATACTTCAAAGGAAGTCACAAACAGATCTCAGAAAGTGATCTGTTCCATTTGTTTGTTTGTATATCCCAGCAGACAAAGATTCCATCTCTTTACCAATATTCCTTTTGTTTTAAATAGGCTACCAGTTAAATGAATAAAGTTTCCCCTATTTCTTACATTAGAAGAAAGGGTAAATAGCAGCTTCCTACTTACTTTTTCCTCATCACTCATAAAATAAATTCCTAGCATATCCCAGTCATCTCACCTAGGTGGAAGAGCCCCAAAATACTGAGCCTCTCCTTGCTCAAAAGCTTTGATACCTATAATCATCTGTGCTGCTCCTTTTCATACCTTTTCCAGTTCTACTGCTATATCCTTCTTAAGATTGGGTATACCCAGTATTCAAGGTGCAGGCATACTACAGATTTATAAAGTGGAGTGATGTTTCCGGTTTTATTTTCTATCCCTTTGCTAATATATAGGGAGAAGTGGGTTGTTTTTAAACGTTTTGGAACTTCTTGTTGTTGTTGTAAGCCACCCCGATCCATTGTTGGGATAGGGCAGGATATAAATCTATAATATCTCTTTGCTCCATGTATGTCCAGTTCTGACAAGCTTGGCAGAACCATTTCCTGGGTCTAGGCAGAGTACTTGTCAGGGAAACGCTGGCACCAGAGCTGGTTCTGGAGCTCAAAATGAGCACCCTTCTGAGGTAATCCTGATGGAGAGAATACAACCCGATCACAGACAGAGTGACTGTATACTATATAGCTGTTGGAGGTGGGGCCAAAGATAACCTCAATGACAAGGGAAGCTTCTCTGTGCCTCCTTCAAGTGCTCTCTGGGTAGTAATACATTTGAGTTGGGCCTGACAGTCCTTCAGTTCCCTCAGAGACAATATAGCACAAGCAGTAGAATTTGTCTGGCTGTGGGCTTCACCCAGGCAAGCTAAGCACCGATTGTTTCGAACCATTATGGGAGAAAAGACAGTGACAGCTGGGGTAACATTTAAACCTGCCCTTCTTGGATGCTATTAACAGTCATGCTTCGTGAGTCTACCTAAAAATCCCACTTTTAACAAAAAAAACCAACAAAATGATAATTAGTTAACTGACTACAAACCTAGCTACAAAAGGCTCTCTCTAAATAGGGAGAAGGCTCACCAGACAGCCAAGAAATTGCTACTGCTGCTCCGTTGGCAGTTGAAGGCACCAAGGGAAAAGAGACTTTTCCTTTCATACTCCCAACCCAGGACACCAAAAGCCTTGGGCTGGGAGGGCATGAAATTTATTCCAACAGCTGGTCTGTTTTTGAAGATTCTTCACAGTGGTCCTGCTAAGCAAGTGCATGCTCCACTTTGAAGGGAGAGAGAGCCACCCTGACCCCATACAAGCAGTCTGTCTCAGTGAGAAAAAGCAGTTCTCCCAACCTAAGTAATTTATTATGGCATTAGCTTCCACCATAGCCAAAACATAATACAAATACAATACAAATATATAAGAAAAATACCCAAACATAAAAAAATAATCACCAACATCATTATCGAAAAACACATAATATAGTTGCATCATACAAAATATAAGATATGGTTCCCTCATTCACCAGCAGGCACCTTCTCCCCATCTCTACCTAATACTTAAAACGTGAGACACAGCAGTGATAACTTTAATAAAAAAAAATCCTACCCCAACCCAACCACACTAAAACGTTACTGCTCCCCTCATGTCTCCACCTACCTTTATTTCCTTCTGCTGCTCATTTCTGTGCCTTCTTGCATACTACCTGGAACCCCACAAATATCTACACCAGGAATCCTATTTTCAACCAGGTCTCCTTTCTCTTTAAAAGGCTCTCAAAGTTAATATAAACTTTAGTCTTCCTTAAGTAACATTTGCTTTGAGAATTACTGGCACAGGCTTTTGCCAAGTTCACCATCAAATATAAAAATAATAAAAAGACAAATAAAAAAGACAAAATAAGCAAATGTAAAGAACAAAGCTGATAAAAGATATTCCATACCCATTCTCACAGCTCACTCGTTTGCTTTTATCCCTTTTACACCCGCAACTGCATTTGTTGGTACGATGTCTGGATTTCAAATTCTTTGCATCAGCACAATTCTACATGCCTATGACATAGCAGCTATGATGTTATAGAAAGAATTGTAGTGAAAATATTTCCTATGCTCATGCTATTCATTTGCAAGAAAATAGAAATGCAGTATTTCTGAAATCTCTGAATATTTGTTACTCAAACATAGTGAATCCAGCAGTTTCAACTAATTTATGCTCTAATGCAGGAGAGATTAGAAAGCCTTTGTTGGCAGAATTGAGATTTGAGCTGTTACTCTTACATCACTAACAGCACTCAGTCCTTGTCCTGAAAGGAAACCCGTACATCTTTAAAAGACAGGCCTGGGAACTAAAATTCATAACTTTATTGGATACTAAAAAAAAAATATATGGATTCCTTCAATTTAGATTTAGCTGCTATAAATATCTGTAGGAAACTTATTGTCTGCAATCAAATCTATACAAAAACCATGTGTTACTACTGTGAATTCAATTAATTTGATACATGATTTCCATTCACCTGGAAAGCAGTTTTCTACTACCCCAAATGTAGGCTTTAATTTAATCCTCTAGCTACAAGACCTATTCTCTCTTGGGGTGTTTTTAGATGAGATGGGGGTGGGGTGGAGTGTCCCGTGGGTGCTGTGCACAGCAGAGTGCTTCACACGAGCGGTCCTACGCATAGCTGTCCCGCCCAAGGGGCACACCAGCTTTTTGCTGAAAGCCCCATACATGGGGGATGAGTGGGCGCAGAAGTTTGCACTGCCCCCACCCACCCCGTACAACATTCAGACGAGACAGGCCCCACGCAGGGACAGAGGGTCACTGCGTGGGGCCGTCTCGTTTAAGAACACCCTTGATTTTAGACACCAATGTTTTTACAGCATTGCTTTAAAGGTGTGACATTTATTTTTTCCCCCTACTTACAGCCTGCTCCCAAGTTATTTTTTCCTATCCACTCCCACCCAAAGTCACTGCTTCTGCTCATATACCTGTCCTGCATTTGTTCAGTCTATAATTCTGACTTTACATACCTAAGGACCAACCGTGTGGCCTGAAAGCTTGCATAATCTCACTAACTACAATTGGTCCAATAAGAGAGATCACCTGAACTACTTAGTTCCAAGTAGAAGAGATGGAGACGAACACAGCAACCACCCCTCTCTCTAGACCCAGGACATGAACTTTCAGATCAAACTCGGGGTGCAAAAAATAAATAAATTCAGTCACCAGACTTTATCCTGATAAAGTTTCCGCCCCACTACACCCCTGAACCAGTCGCCAGCTTCCGTTTTCTCAGCAACAATGGCTCGCAGGTGCCTGCAAATTTTGTGTCCTACTATTATTATTATTATTATTATTATAATAAACATTTATATAGTGCCAGTCGTGTGACCTGGTGCTGTACAGAACCTAGAATTAGACGCGGTCCCTGCCAGTGGCTTACAATCTAAAAGACAAAGGGGGGGAGACAGGGAGAGGGGACAGTGGGAGAGACAGGGGAGAAGACAGACAAACATTCAAGCGGATGCGAAGTCTCAGGTGCGTGTGCTTGGCTTGGTTACAGAGATTGGTAGCAGCAGTCAGCAGAGGAGGGCCGACAGTAAGTGTACAGGGAAAGACTAGCAGGCATTGGGAAAGGCAGCAAGGAAAAGGTGGGTCTTGAGGAGGGATTTGAAGGAGCGGAGGGAGGAGGCAAGGCGGATGTGGGCAGGGAGGGAGTTCCAGGCATGGGGG
>QEPC01009242.1:1179969-1191571 GCA_003113815.1 Sphenodon punctatus
GGATGGATGGTGACCCCATCGATGCAGATGGTCAGGTTAGAGGGAGAGGAAGGGGAGGGAGGAAAAATGAGGAGTTCGGTCTTGGCCATGTTGAGCTTAAGTTGACGTCGGGACATCCAGGCGGAGATATCAGAGAGGCAGTTGACGAGGCGTGAGTGGATAGATGAGGAGGGAGAGGGGGTAGAGAGATAGAGTTGGGTGTCATCACCGTAGAGATGGTATTGGAATCCATGGGAGGCAATAATTTTGCCACGGGACAGGGTGTAGATAGAGAAGAGGAGAGGGCCAAGGACAGAACCCTGGGGGACCCCAACCAAAAGGGGAAGGGAGGAGGACGACGACTCAGGGAGGAAGACATTAAAGGAGCGGTCAGAGAGGTAGGAGAAGAACCAGTCAAGGACAGAACTGCGGAAGCCCAAAGAGTAAAGCGAGTCCAAGAGGAGCGAGTGGTCGACAGTGTCAAAGGCAGCAGAGAGGTCAAGGAAGACAAGAATGGAGTAGTGCTAAACAGATACATGTGGTCAGAGGCGAGATTTCTGAACTGGTCAGACAGCAGCTATACAGATCTAGAACACCTGGGAGAGGGTGAAAGACAGGACAAAGCCACTACAATTACACATTCCCAACCGCTACATCATGGGTTTCCTTTCCTTGTGGCCATTGCTTAACACGACAGCAACTCCACCCAAGTTCCCTAAGGACCATCGCTTGGCACTTATGACAGCACCAGACCATGGTGACTAAGAATGCCGAGCTGTTTCAGCTAGACTTTAGCAGAGCATGTAGCTTCTTCCTGCCCATCTGATACTGCCTCCTCCCCATAACACCACTTGTATATACGAGTTCCCTGTTGCTGTATGCAGAGCTGCTGGTTAGGGGCTTATGCCTTTCAGGTAGGGCTGAAACAAGCAGCAGTTTTGCTTCTCAGAAGAATTTGCGAGAAACAAGAACTGGGACTGAGCTCTCTCCGAGATTTCGTCCCCACACACCAATTCTCGATATTCTCACCAAGAGGGGGGAAAAAACCACACTGCCTGATCACCAGACACTCACCCTGCACCAGCTTTCCTCCCCAAGTCCTGCTCTCAGCTGTTTTCCTCTCCCCCTCTCCTTCCTGCAGCCAAACATGTGCAGCCTCCTCACCTCACAGCTGATGATCAAAGCTGCAGCAGCAGGCTTTTACAACTCTCACCATACTGCTTTGGAAAATCAAAGCAGTATTGGGAGAGGGAGGGGACAGCATCCATGCCCCCAAGGAGCAAAAAAAACCAACAGGATTCTGCCCCCCCCCCCCCAAGAAGTTTAAAATAGCTAAAACTGCTTTAGTCTCCACTGCAGGAAGTGTAAAGCTCAGACTGAGCTAAAACCACAGGGGAAGGGGGAATGCACCCAGTTAATTTCACCAGAGGATGAAAGCAAACACTTCCCCATTCTGCCCCCCACCTCAAAAAAAAAAAATCACCAGGTAAACGGCTTTTTAAAAAGCAGAAAAGATCATAAGAATAGAACTAGGAACTTCTGGGTCACTCGCTCCTTGCCTAGCAACTGCTTTCACTTCCCTTGTGAGCTTCTGATTGGCCAGATCTCTTTGCTCCTCCCACTCATGCTTCTGTATTCCAGTCAGCTTACTGGCAGTGCTGTGGCTTCATTTCCCTGATGGAGAATGCCATTGCCCAGTTTCCCTGGCAATCTTGTTGGTTTTACTAGTCAAGCATGCTCTATCACGGAAATGAAGCCACAGCACTGCCAGTAAGCTGGCTGGAACACAGAAGCACAAGTGCGAGGAGCAAAGAGATCTGGCCAATCCAGAAGCTCACAAGGGAAACAAAAGAAGTTACTAGGCAAGGAGTGAGTGACCCAGAAGATCATCCTAGTTCTTATTCTTATGAGCTTTTCTGCTTTTTTAAAAGCCATTTGCCTGGCAATTTTTTTTATTTTATTTTTTTGGGGGGGGAAAGACAGGATGGGGAAGTGTTCCCTTTTATCCCGTGGTGAAATTAACTGTTGGTGCACACCTCCTCCCACTACCCCAGTGGTTTAAGCTAAGTCTGGGATCTACAGTTCCTGCTTTGGAGACTAAAGCACCTTTAGTTATTTAAAAATTTTGGGGAGGCAGAATTCTGGTTTTTTTGCTCCTTGGAGGCATGGTTGCTGTCTCCTCCACAAGACAGGCACTGCTCTGATTTTCCGAAGGAGCATGGCAGGATTTGTAAAAGCCACTACTGCAGCTTTGATCATCAGCTGTGAGGTGAGGAAGCCATGCGTTTTTTGGCTGCAGGAATGGGCGATGGAGAGGAAAACGGCTATGAGAAGGACTCGGGGAGGAATGCTCATTCTCATTTGCCAGAATGAGTTGAGAACCGTTATTCTCACCAAGAAGCGAGAGAAATGAGAGATCGAGTTTCCAGCCCTACTTTCAGGGGAGACTAGATCATGAGGGTCCCAGGTTTGCCACCAAATCAGTGTGGCACTACTGCTCTGCTCCTCATATTGTTTTATCTATTTTTTCCTTAGAGACAAAGTAAGTACAGTGATCTCTTATTGGACCAACTACACTTGGTGAAGATATGCAAGCTTTCAGACCTCACAGGGTCCTTCATCAGGCAAGTCAGGAATTAGAACTGGAGATTGAGCAAAGCAGGGAGGTATATACGGTGTTTGGAAACACTGTCTCCCCCATCCTCAAAAAGCCTACCCTGGACCCTTCCGATCCCTCTAGTTACCGGCCAGTCTCCCTCCTTCCCTTTGCTTCGAAGCTCCTGGAACGTGTCGTCTACTCCCGCTGCCTGAACCTCCTCTCTGCCAACTCCTCCCTGGACCCTCTCCAGTCCGGCTTCCGCCCCCTCCACTCTACTGAAACTGCCCTGGCCAAGATCACCAATGATCTACTTGTCGCTAAATCGAAGCGCCACTACTCCGTTCTTGTCCTCCTTGACCTCTCTGCTGCCTTTGACACTGTCGACCACTCGCTCCTCTTGGACTCGCTTTACTCTTTGGGCTTCCGTGGCTCTGTCTTTGACTGGTTCTCCTCCTACCTCTCTGACCGCTCCTTTAATGTCTCCCTCCCCGAGTCGACCTCCCCCTCCCTTCCCCTCTCGGTTGGGGTTCCCCAAGGTTCTGTCCTTGGCCCTCTCCTCTTCTCTATCTACACCCTGTCCCTTGGCGAAATTATTGCCTCCCACGGATTCCAATACCATCTCTATGCTGATGACACCCAACTCTATCTCTCTACCCCCTCTCTCTCCTCCTCTGTCCGCTCACGCCTCGTCGACTGCCTCTCTGATATCTCCGCCTGGATGTCCCGACGCCAACTCAAACTGAACATGGCCAAGACTGAACTCCTCATTTTTCCTCCATCCCCCTCCTCTCCCTCTGACCTGACCGTCTGCATTGATGGGGTCACCATCCGTCCTGTTCTCCGTGCCCGCAGCTTGGGCTTCATTTTTGACACGCACCTCTCCTTTAAACCTTACATTGACTCTGTGGCCAAATCCTGCCGATTCGCTCTCCTCAACATTGCCCGCATACGCCCCTTTCTATCTGTCTCCTCGGCCAAAATCCTTGTTCATGCCATGGTTATCTCTCGCCTCGACTACTGCAACCTCCTCCTTGCTGGCCTCCCTCGCTCCCACCTGTCCCCCCTTGTTGCGATCCAAAACTCTGCCGCCAAGATCATTCACTCTGCCCGTCGCTTCGACCATGTAACGCCTCTCCTCCTCTCCCTTCACTGGCTCCCCCTTCCTGAACGTATCCTGTTCAAACTCCTGGTTTTCACGTTCAAATCGCTCCATGACCAAGCTCCCCCTTACCTCTCGGACCTAATCGCCCTACGCACTCCTGCGCGCGCTCTCCGCTCTTCCTCTGTCCCCTCCCTCGCTCTCCCTCGTTTCTCCTGCTCGCCCAACCGCCTTCGTCCCTTCTCCCTCGCTGCCCCGCATGCCTGGAACTCCCTCCCTGCCGACATCCGCCTTGCCTCCTCCCTCCGCTCCTTCAAATCCCTCCTCAAGACCCACCTTTTCCATGCTGCCTTTCCCAATGCCCTCTAGTCTTTCCCCTTGCTCTTACTGTCAGCCCTCCTCTGCTGACTGCTGCTACCGACCACCTTGTAACCAAGCCAAGTACACGCACCTGAGACTTCGCATCCGCCTGAATGTTTGTTTGTCTTCTCCCATGTCTCTCCCGCTGTCCCCTCTCCTTGTCTCCCCCTCCTTGTCTTTTAGATTGTAAGCCACAGGCAGGGACCGCATCTGATTGTATGTTCTGTACAGCGCCAGGTTACTAGTGGCGCTTTATAAATGTTTAATAATAATAATAATAATAATAATAATGGCGAAGGAAAAGAGAAGGTGAGAATGAGCCCCAGGTAGGAGGTCTGCAATTCAGAAGGGTGGAATACAAGTTGGGAAGAGTAAGAGCTGTTGATAATAAGTAAACTTAAAAGGTTCCTGTAGTTGTAGACAATTATTAGACTTACAAATTTCTGTAATGGCTTGTGAAAACCATGTCCAAATTGAGTCCATCGTTGTGTGTATCTAGCAGAGTTATGAGTTTCTGTTCCCAAGCTCGCCTTTTAAAAGGTGTTGCATGTTTCCTTTTAATTCAAGGACAGAGATCAGAAATAGAGAAGTGAATGCCAACAGTAGTATCCGTGCTCTTGCCCATGTTTTTTTTTCCTGTGCGAGTTCATGCTTTTGTGCAAGGGTTGGTGGGTTTTACATATATAGTTCCAATGGGGGCATTTAGTGTACTGAATGAGGTAAACCAGATTGTTCAATTTGCACTTGTAGGGGTCCCTTGTATTCTGAACAGATTTCCATAGGATGCCTGGAGGCTGTACGCAGCAGAGATGTGAAGACATGTTCTGCATCTCCTGTTCCAGCAGGGCCTTGTTCCTGTAGAGGTGTTGGTGCCCTGGGTGGTGGGGAGTTTGCTCTGGATATTAGCTGGGACTGACTGCTTTGCTCAGTCTCCAGTTCTAACTACTGACTTGCCTCATGAAGGACCCCGAAAGCTTGCATACCTCCACCAACTGTAGTTAGTCCAGTAAAAGATATCACTGTACTACTTTCTCTCTACTGCCTATATTTGGGACCAACACGGCAACCTTACTTTCTCTACACTATTTTTTCCTTTTAACAAACCAGGGACTAGAACACTTCCAAAACCCTAATTACATATTGGCTATTGGAAGGCAAGTCTTATGGCAAGTCTCATGAGATGAAAAAATTGAAGAACCCATTTCCCCTACTTTTTTCATGAAAGGACACTTCACACTTTAGTCTGCAGCACGTGTAACAAGTGCCTCATAATGCACTACACAAAAAACAGCCCTGTAGCATTATGGGATTGCTAGTAGCAGTTGTGGCAATGCATAGGACAAGACTAACAGTGAGGGAAACAACATGTGAAAAACGATGAGGTGCAATAGCAACCTCCCACAGGAAATTAAAAATGCAGAAGAGGTGTGTGTGAATGCATCCTTTGATTGGAACTAATGTTCCAACAGCCAAGCCCCATGAAATGCTGGCTCTCTAACATACATTTTGTGCAGGCTCCAATCCATAGCAGACGTAGGGCAAGATGCTCAACATTTAACTGCAGCACCTTGATCCGTCTTCTCCAAACCCTTTTATTGTCAATGTAGGGGCATCCTCCTTCTCTAGGTCAAAGCAGTCAGATGTTGGGATATCTCCCTCTGATGCTGCTCTCTGCATTTCCCTCAAGGGGGATGTAGCTAGACACTATCCCAGCTTCGTTTCCTCCTTGTTGCAATCATAGCAGCCATGCCTTAGTAAGCAGGAGTAGGACATGGCCGTTTGTTTAATCCTATCCTGCACTCAAGACCAGCTAGCGTCACCCCCTACTATCTTGCAGTTACTGTACTAAAGAGCAGAACCTCAGCATCTTGAGGGAGAAGGATAGCAAGGTGTGAGCCTAGAGTTCAAGACACCAGGACTGAGTGTCCCTAGGTCACCACCACCGCCAGACTTCCTGCGTGACCACAGACAAGGATTCCATCTTTCTGTGCTCCAGCTCTTAAATGAGAACAGCAACCCTTCCCTACTAGACCGGCTGCTGCAAGGATCAAAGCGTTAGACTGCAAGTCATCCACATGCTAGAGTAACATCAGCCACATAAATGCCTTAGATTGGGTTACCCCGAGACAAACGCCCCCAGCTGGCTTTAACCTGGCCCCTTTCCAATTCCTTGATCTGGCCACCCAAAACAGCTCCTTACTGTTGAGTGTTGTAGGAGAGTGCTCAGGGGGAAGGCAGCAGAAATGTGGGTGTGTGCTCCAGGCCGTACCCATGATCTGCACTCTCCCCTCTCTTCCCCGGCTATAAATACCCTCTCAGCCATACGTTCTGTCCCTGCATTGCTGACAACCCCCCTCTCTCACTTTATAGCCCTACCCTGCAAAACTCACCTCATTGCTGTCTCAGATAATGCTTTTGATCTGGCACTGAAATAACCCACAGATTAATTATGAATATGAAATATGATAATTTTAGGTTATGTATGGGTCTTTTGTTGTCTGGGAGCCATTCTGGCAACTTTAAAATGGCCTGTGGGTTGCAAAAACTGCAAAGTTCCCCACCTCTTCCTTAAGTAGATATCTAGCAGAAAAGGCTTCTTTGTGCAGGAGCAATTCCCACAGTAGACTCAGAAGTCACAGCAGATTGGAAGGGTCAATAGGAGTCATACATCCTCTCCAATCCCTTAGAAGTATTCAGACCCCAAATACTTAGCTTACAGATTCAAGAGAGGTCTACCTTTAAAGAATTAAAAGAAAAAATAACTGCACTACAAACCAAAAAGATAAAAAATAGCAAACGTTTTCAACAGACTGCCTTCTCCTGCCCTTTAAAAAAAAATAAGTATAACCATACTGTCTCATTCATAGATATCACAAAGTGTACAGACTAGGTAGTAGTCACCATTTTATAGGAGTAGAAACAGGAACACTCAAGAGTGATAGTGGAAAAACTTGCAGAGAAAGTAGGGTTTGCCGTGTTGGTCACAAATATAGGTAATAGAAACAAAGTAGTAACGTGATCTCTTTTATTGGACCAACCACAGTTGGTGGAGGTATGCAAGCTTTTGGACCTCACAGGATCCTTCATCAAACAAGTCTGGGGTTACAAAAAGAACAAAGCAAAACAGAGGTATATACAGTGGTGGGGGATGTGCCAATTGAACTCAGAGGGAAGGGGGGGGAAAATGAGGTGGGGAGGAGATGGTAATACAAAAGAGAAAATATAACTATGCAGTACCTATTGTTAGTTAATAACTGAAAGTTACGTGTAACTATACACAGTGATGTGATTTACAAGTTACTGTAATGTTGGAAGAAAAAGCAAAACAGAGGCATAAAGAGTGGGATGGGATAAAGGGCATGTGTCCATTGCTCTAGGAGGGAGGGGAGAGGGAGGGGTTGCAATCCAATTGCTATTCAGTATACTCCAAAGGTCTCTTGCTTTCTGGGGTCATGGAATTATATTTAAGTCTCAAACTTTGGGGAGTCTGTGTCCTGTATGCTGAGCCACAGTGGCTCACAAATGTCAAGTAAATTCTTTGGAGAATCACAGAGCTGTTGAGTTGCACAATGTCAATCAAATACTTCTGCAATAATGACTTTTAAACAAGTTTCCAACCACAATATAAGGCAGATGACCTAACTAACCAAATAAAGCTACTACTGTGCAGATGCAAATATTCTTACAATTGTTGATGTGATTTAGACAATTTTTCAAGCCACTTCCCTCCAAAATGACCTGATTCTGACTTGTTCAGGAAAATTAACTGGAGTTACTCTCCCTTACACTACAAACTAGGATCGTCATTTATGTACGGGGCCCTGCTACTGGAGCAGAAAGAGAATTCACAAGGGGTTTTCACTATCCAGTTTGTGTAGCACTTCCCAACTAGTGATGGGTGGGGTGGGGTGGGGGGTCTAGACTTTTTTTTTTTTTTTTTTTTTTTTTAAAGACTGTTTTCTTCTGTCTCCCCCTCCCCCAAAGGCCTGGTAAGGAAAATGTGAATGTTTGGGGGGAAACTGAAAAGAAATGTTCAGAGATATTATGAACCAATGTATCCAAGGAAATGTTTGAGTTACATTTACCGTTTCCAGCCTTGGTGTACTTCTGGATCCTCTGCTGTGCCTGGATTGTCAGGCTGCAGCGGTGACCAGGAGCACTTGTCATCAACTCCCATCTGCTGAGAAGGCTGCAGCCTTTTCTTTCTGACTTGGATCTGGCCAACATCATCCACGGCTTTCATTACCTTGGGGCTAGACTACTGCACAATTCACTCTATACAAGGCTGCCCGTGATGACTGCTAGTGCACAGTATGGCAGTATGGCTCCTTTTGGGGGTGGGTCACTGTGAGCATATTACACACATGTTCTATAGTCTGCACTGGCTTCCTATAGCTTTCCGAGCACAATTCAAGGTGCTAGTTTTGATCTTTAAAGCCCTAAATGGCTTGGGCCTCATATACCTGAAAGACTGCTTCCTTCCATGCTCCACTACGAGCGCTGTAGTAATCTGGGAGTGTCCTTTTGCGAGTACCACCGGCCAATTTTTGATTATATGACAAGGGCCCACAGAGAGGCGTACTTGGTTGCTGCCCCAGTACTATGGAACACCTTCCCACTAAGAGCCGCCAGAGCCGGAGCTTGACCATATTCTGGAGACAGTTCTTTTTGGCAAAGCTTTTGGCAGGCAGGAATAGAGGGTGGGTGGGGTTTTGGGGTGAGGGTAGGGAATTTATCATATAGCGTTGTATTTTTACTATTTTTGTGTGTGCCTTTTGTTTTTGTAAACAGCCCCAAGCCTTTGGGAAGGGTGGGATATAATTTGCTTTTATAGTTTTGAAAACTAACCTGAGTAACTAGGGGGGCCGGACCACCCTCAGTAACAGGGATCCCAATCCCCACCAAGTCACAAGATGGGCCAACCGTCATCACTTCAGTCTTGTCTGGATTCAGCTTCAATCGGCTCACCCTCATCCAGTCCCCAACAGCAGTCAGGCATTGGGAAAGCACAGAGACTGCAGGATCTGGGTCAGATGAAAGAGACACACAGAGCTGGACGTCATCAGCATACTGATGGGACCTCACTCCATCCTCCAGGTGATCTCGCCCAGCTGATTCAGATACACATTGAACAAGAGGGGAGACAGAATGGAACCATGCATGACACGACAAGGGATCTCCCATCACCACCCACTGGAACCTCCCCAGCCAGTTATTCTAACTTGTGGCAAGCATTCAATGTTTTGGAGATATGAATCTGTATTTACTAGCAACTAGGAGAACGCAGCACTGGGCTGATTCCCATTTCCTCACCTTATCCAAGTCAGGTATCTCTTGGGGGGGGGGGGGGGGAGTAAGCTCTTAAAAGGACTATGAAATACTGATTTTTGCGACGGATATAAAGTGCAAGAAAAGTTGCTTCTAGTAGTCAACGCAGCATGAACACTGTAGCTCGGTGTTGCCGCATCATAGGTAAAATTCAAGTTAGGGTAGAATCCACATTAAATGAAAAACAGATTGTGAAACAGTCATTCCTAAGCCTAAGACTGTTAATAACTATTCCATGCAGAAAAGAATAGCTCCCAATACTAAACCACAAGGACTTTTCCTTATTTCTAGTATATTTCCATGAAGGGAAAATTACCCTTCAGTTCAAGGTATAGTTATAGTGGGGATAGATCATTTTTACACATTCAAGAACCTTCAATTTAAAACACTACAAAGATAGGAAATCACAAGTTAAGTTTATGCCACACCTGACACTTCCTTAACTCTGCCCTTTGTCATTTTTATTTATTAGAGATACAGGTTAGTAGTATGTCAAAATACTCCATCAAGATGACTGAAAGCCTAGCCTTAACTCACATAATGTATACCATGCCACATCACCACATATTGGACCAAATTAAAACTTCAGATATCTACTTTGTATCATGGAGCCTCAGTTAAGGCTGTAATTTTCAGGCTTTCCATCACCTTTGATTACGATCATAAGTTTATAAATATTCTATGCCTCAAAAGGATTGCCCCTCTCTTTAGTGTTTATATAACTTTATCCTCCTTTATGAAGCCTTATATCCTCATACAAGNAAAAGGATTGCCCCTCTCTTTAGTGTTTATATAACTTTATCCTCCTATCCTCATACAAGTAGAGAAGACTGCTGACTAGTGCTGCAGTATAATGCATTAATATCCCATATATTTCTCAGGTAAGTCAACAGAGTTATCTAAAAGGGCAAAGGTTAAGGGAGTGTGTGATGGGTGTTGTAAACTTATCTTGTAATGTCCTGGTTTCATAGTGTTTAATTCTCAGGTTGCTGAATGGGTACAAACAGATTTATCTCCCACCTTAACTATACTTTGAACCGACGGCTTTTCTTCTTCTCACGGAAATTTGTGGTTTTGACATGGGAGTAGGGAATCCAATATTGAGTGATAAGAATTCTGTGGATTCTCTTGTGTGTTGAATTCTGTGAATTCTCACTCTCAATCTTGTTTGGGCAGTAGGGTGCGAGCTGGTAGGTCCCAGTTCCCTACCCTGAGAGGGAAGTGCAGGAGCCAGTGTTGCCCCGGGTCAGTGCTGTATGCTCCCTACTGGAGCCACAGGAGCACAGCACTCTGTGCTTTTCTGCAATGAGGGCTGTTCTTTTAATGAAGCCTAAGCTCTTTCCACCCCCAACCTGTCCTGAGTAAAGGAAACAAAGTGTTGGGCTGCTATGGATCCCTGCACCTACCAATTGTGCTAGGAAATTGGCAAAGCTGAGACAGATGCTCACCAAACAGAGAACTGGGGACAGCAAATTAGCCTAGGAATAGAGTTAAATACGAGCCCAGAGAAGAATCCAATGCAGAGAGAAGGAGAACAGGGTGCAGAGTGTGTAGTGGGGAGATTGAGTAAGAATAGGTTCAAAGAAAGGCAACAAAGATGATAGAAGGGATGGATCAAAATTCCATATGAGAGGCTCAAGAGGTTAGGGCTGTTTAACTTGGAGAAGAGGTGATTGAGGTGATTGATATGATAGAAGTTTATAAAATGAGTGACATGGAGACAGTAAATAAGGAACAGTTGTGTGCCCCTTCCACAATAAGAGAGCAAGGAGACACCCTCTGAAGTTAAATGGCAGCAGATTTTAAAACAAAAAAAGTACTTTTTCACGCAGTGAATAGAGTTGCGGAACTCACTACCAGGACGGTTGTAAAAGCCAACAGCAAAACTAGCTTCAAATAGTAATTAGATACATACTTGGAGGACAGAACCATAGTTTTATTTATTTATTTATTTTACGGATTTATATCCTGCCCCCTCCTGCAATGCAGCTCGGGGCGGCTAACAACACAATAAAATATTAAAATTCACTTAAAATACAAATATAAAAACATCATCCAAAACATATCACATAAAACAGGGCTAGAAAATAAATAAATAAATGGGCGGGGGATTAAAATCACCCCCCCCACCCTCCCTCCCAAAGGCCTGGGCAAACAGCCAGGTCTTACAGTTCCGCCGAAATGTCAAAAGGCTTGGGGCCAGGCGAGCTTCCTCCGGAAGGGAGTTCCACAGCCGC
>QEPC01009242.1:1201437-1212011 GCA_003113815.1 Sphenodon punctatus
GCGTTGCAGTAGTCTAGCCTCGAGGTGATGAAGGCATGGATGAGAATGGCCAGATCGGGCCCGGAGATGTAAGGTCGAAGCCTCCATACCAGATACAGCTGGCGAAAGGCGGCTTTAGCCACCGCCTCCACCTGCAGATCCAGACGGAGGCCTGAATCCAAAACCACCCCTAGACACCGAACCTGAAGAGCAACATGCGGGCAAACATCAGGGGGCCAGCACCTCCCCCGCCCTTCCCACCACCAGCACCTCTATCTTATCAGGATTGAGCTTCAGTCTGCTCTGCCGCAACCAATCCACCACGGCCTCCAAACATTGGGAGAGTAACGAGACAAGAGGACCTGGGTCAGTTGAAAATGAGAGGTACAGCTGAGTATCATCAGCATATTGGTGACATCGCACCCCGAACCCTCTCACGATCTCCCCCAGGGGCTGCATAGACACATTAAACAACAGTGGAGACAGAATGGAACCCTGCGGAACCCCGCAGGTCAAGGCCCGGGGGCTAGATGTTTCACCCCCCAGCACCACCCGCTGGCTTCTACCCAAGAGGAGTGAGCGGAACCATCCAAGGACAGTCCCGTACAGACCCCCCAAGTCTCACAGCCGTCTCAACAGCAGCCCATGGTCCATGATATCAAAAGCGGCCGAGAGATCTAGGAGTATCAAAAAAGTTGAACATCCTGCATCCATCTCCCGGCGGAGATCATCCACCAAGGCCACCAACGCCGTCTCAGTACCATAGCCGAGGCGGAACCCAGATTGAAAAGGGTCAAGGAAACCGATGCTGTCCAATGCGCCTGCAGCTGCAGTGCCACTGCCCGTTCAATAACCTTCCCCAAAAAGGGAAGATTGGAGAGACGGGGCAGTAGCTGGCGAGTGCGTCCAGATCCAAAGATGGCTTCTTCAGCAGGGGGCGCACCACAGCCTCGAGACTGGGCGACAACCTCCCCTGCACTCGCCAGCACCGTCCGCTACCCTCACCAGCACCGTCCTAAGTCTCCCTGGAGGCTTTCATCAACTTTCACCAACCAGGACAGCCATGGATGTAATTCACAACTTGTGGCTCTAACAGACCCCAGGACATTCACCGCATCAGCCAGTGTCACTTCCTGAAACTCATCCCAGAAAGATCGACCAGATGGGGCCTCCATAACCTCGTGCCCCTCGCTTACTGCTTCCAATCCAGTGTCAAAAGTTACTCTGGATCTGAGCGATCTTGTCTGCAAAGTAGGTGACAAACTCCTCACAGCGTGCCTGGGACAAGTCCCCGTCCAGGCGGAGGGAGGCTTGCCTGACCAGCCCCCGCACCACCCGGAGCGCTTTGAAGGCTGCAAAGAACTCCTTCTTTGCCGTCCTCACAGCCTCAACATAGGACCTCAAGTGGGTCCTATGGAGAAGTCAATCAGATTCAGAGCGAGTCCGACGCCAGCGTCGCTCTAGTCTCCTACCTACCTGTTTCATACACCGCAGCCCCTCAGTAAACCAAGGGGCCCTGCAATGATAAGACGGAGGGAAAAGGCGTCTCGGAGCCACCCTGTCAATGGCTTCCCCCAGCAAGATGTTCCAATGCTGTATCAGCTCATCAACCGAGTGACCGTCAGGGTCCAGGGTTATCTCCCTCCGAGCCTCCTGGAATCGCTGCAGTACCATCAGCCTCCGAGGGCAGACCATCCTAACTGGTCCATTCCCTTTCTGGAGAGGGTACGCTGAGACGCTGGCCTGTAGACGATAATGGTCCGTCCATGACAAGGGCGTGACCCTCACATCCCCCACTAACGGATTACCCACCTCAAGGTCAGATCAGAAGACCAGGTTGAGGGTATGTCCCCCCACATGGGTCGAGCAGTTGACCACCTGGGACAAGTCCATGGTTGCCATGGCGACCATGAACTCACGCTCCGCTCCTACAAGGCCGGCGTCGGCATGGGCGTTGAAGTCCCCCAGGACCAAAGTCCTGGAGGAGCTCAGCGCCACCTCCGAGGCCAGCTCTGCTACAGCGGGCAGGAAGGTATGACAGACGTAGCCCTGTCACACTCACCTCATCCCCCCCAAACCCCTTAAATCCACATTAAAACAGCAGCAGTATCGGCGGGGCAACAGCAGCAACAACAATGGGCCGCACGATGAAAGATGAACTTCAAGTAATATGACATACCAATCTGTAAAGGGTCTAGTGTGATGGATTACTTTTGGGATGAACCTCAATGTTGGCATAACGTAGCAAATGTTAGGATTTGGGATAGAATTGAGTGTGATCATGCCCCACTCCATCTTGATATTAGTTGGGATTTTTCAGATAAGTGTTTGATTTATGAATGTACATTGGGAAGAGATTTCCTCGGGGCTGGTACTAAATTTCCGATTACCACGGCAAATAAGCGACTCAGGTGGGACACGACACTGGCTGAACAAGTAGGTAATATCTTAGTATCAGAAGAATTGGCTAGTAAAAGGAAAAAGCTTTTGTATTCTACCAGTTCGATAGATATTTTGAGTGGTATGCAGAATATAGCTGAGGCCTTGAATCCTTTGTTTGATAGAGAGGTAAAAAAGTATTTGAACAATCAACCAGTTAAAGGAGTCCCTTGGTTTGGCAAGGATTCTAAGATCTGGAAAGTGACTTGTATAGGAAAATTAGAGACTCCAAGGTATATTTATCACACTCTGCTAGAGAGATTGTAGAATATAGGATGTATAAAGCAATGATAAAAAGCGGGGGAAAGAGCATACGTGGAGCATTAGTAGAATAACTTGCAATTTGCTATTTCCTAGGGAGATAGGGCAATTGGGATTCTTACCTGTGAACTGCCCTTCAGTAGCCTTACAGGGAGGTTATTCGGACCCAGGGAGTGCTCTCCTTCATGTCCACTAAGAGGCAGCACAAGACTTTCAACTGGGCATGCGTAGGGATAACGCGCCCTTGCTTTCCCAGGTGTATCACAGCCGAAGAATCCGAAATCTGAAAGGAAACAAACACAACCTTCCCCGAAACTTCGAGGACTAACGTTAACCGGGGGGGGAGAGGGGGGGAAGAGACGACAAGTGGGATCCCCCGCCAGTCTAAATAGTAGAATTATAACATTAACCAGCCCGGGTGGGCCAAATAACCTCCCTGTAAGGCTACAGAAGGGCAATTCACAGGTAAGAATCCCAATTGCCCTTTCTATAGCCTTCAGTCCGTTTATTCGGACCCAGGGAGGTAACCGAGCAGTACTATAATTATTCGGCAGGGAGGGACAACTAAGACTAATGAGACCCCAGTATCCCCTGTAGAATCTGCTGGCCAAAGGGGGCCCTCAGCAGATTGGAGGAGATCGATTTTATAGTGTTTAGTGAAGGCACGTAGGCTTTTCCAGGTGGCTGCCTTGCATATCTCACTCAGCGAGGGCCGGGAGTGAAAGGCCCAATTAGCAGCCGCTCCTCGGGTGGAATGAGCCATAATAGGATTGGGGGGTAGTAAACCAAACACCTTGTAGACCTCTGCAATGCAGGCCAAGATCGAACCGGCGATGACTGACTTAGAGGCCTTCTTGCCTCAGTGGTAAGGGTGATAACTTACTAAAAGGCTGGATGAGTGCCTGAAGGGCGCAGAACGTTGCAGATAAATTTTAAGGGCCCTGCGAAGGTCCAGGGTATGCCACAGTATTTCTAGTCGGTGGCGTGGATGAGGGCAGAAGGAGGGCAAGACCACGTCCTGGGACAGGTGGGAGAGAGAGAAAGCCTTCAGAAGAAAGGATGGGTCAAGGCAGAGGCTGACCGAGTCCTTCCTGAAGGAGCAGAGGACAGGGTCAGCAGATGGTACTGAGACAGCGATGGTGGCTTTGGTGGACGATCTCCGCCGGGAGATGGATGCAGGATGTCTACATTCATGATCCTGTTAGATCTGTTGGCCGCTTTTGATACCGTGGACCATGGGCTGCTGCTAAGACGGCTGCAAGACCTGGGGAGGGTCTGGACAGGACTGTCCTTGGGTGGTTCTGCTCATTCCTCTCGGGGAGAAGCCAGCGGGTGGTGCTGGGAGCTGAAACATCGAACTCCCGGGCTTTGACCTGCGGCATTCCACAGGGTTACATTCTGTCTCCGCTTTTGTTTAATGTGTCTATGCAGCCCCTGGGGGAAGATTGTGAGAGGGTTCGGGGTGCAATGTCACCAATATGCTGATGATACTCCGCTGTACCTCTCGTTTTCGATCAACCCAGGCCCTGCTGTCTCGTTGCTTTCCCAGTGTTTGGATGCCATGGCGGATTGGATGCGGCAGAGCAGACTGAAGCTCAATCCTGATAAGACGGAGGTGATGGTGGTGGGTAGGGCGAGGGAGGTGCCGGCTCCTCCAGTAGGGGGGGGGGATCTGCCCTCCCATAGCCCAACAGGTTTGGAGTCTGAGGGTGGTTTTGGATCCGGGCCTCCGTCTGGATTGGCAGATGGAGGCGCTGGCTAAAGCCGCCTTTCGCCAGCTGTATCTAGTACGGAGGCTGCGCCCAAACATTTCCGGGCCCGACCTGGCCACTCTTATTCACGCCTTCATCACCTCGAGGCTAGACTACTGCAATGCGCGCTACGTGGGGCTTCCCTTGGTTCTGGTTCAGAGGCTGCAGCTGGTGCAGAATGCAGCGGCCCGTCTCCTTACAGGGACGAGGCGGTGGGAGCATATATCACCTGTGCTCAGCACTCTGCACCGGCTGCCTATAGTGCACCGAGCCAGATTCAAGGTGTTGGTGTTGATCTATAAAGCCCTATACGGTCTGGGCCCATCATACCCTGGGGACCGCCTCAGCTTCCACACATCAGGGCGATCCCTGCAGTCTACCAGGGGCGCCTTCTTGGAGGTCCCCGGTGTTAAACGGGAGGCCACAATGGAGCGGGCATTCTCAGTGGCCGGGCCACGACTTTGGAACTTCTTCCCGGAAGAAGCTCGCCTGGCCCCGGGTCTGATGGCTTTTCGTCGAGCCTGTAAGACCTGGCTATTTGCTCAGGCCTTCGGAGGGAAGGGTGGGAAGGGGGGGGGGTTAAGGGGTGTANGGTCTGATGGCTTTTCATCAAGCCTGTAAGACCTGGCTGTTCACCCAGGCCTTCGGAGGGTAGGTTGTGAGGGATTTAGGGGGGGGTTAAGGGGTGTATAGTAAATGTTGGGGGGGGAAGAGACCTACTTTTTAATTATTTTTATTTGATGATTTTTTACTATTGTTTTACTTGCTGTGAGCCGCCCCGGGATGCCGCAGGCATGAGGGGGCGGCCAATAAATGTAAAGAAACAAAAGAAACAAAGAAAGGCCCCAATTTTAGATAAACATCTGGCAGCGGTGATGGCTATCAGGAAGGTCACCTTGATAGAAAAAACAGGGACACTTGGTTCAGGGGTTTAAAGGGGGGGCCGGTGAGCGCCTTGAGGACCACACTGAGGTTCCAGGAAGGAAACCTGTGTACCACAGGGGGGAATATTCAACCGTCGGCTCTAAGGAACTGGCGTACGTGTGGGTGGGCAGATAGTACCCTGGGGGCCTCTGGCAACCCCCGCCTATCAATTGCGGCCAGCTGTCGAAAAGGGTGTTGGGACGGAGGCCCTTATCTAAGCCTTCCTGAAGGAATTGAAGAACCTGGGCTACAGAGGGTGACTGGGGGGCACCTGCCTAGACTGACACCAGCTAACGAATACCCCCCCAGGTGCACTGATAGATGCGCTGGGTGGACCTTCGCTTGGAGGCCAGAAGTGTGCGTACGACAGTCTGAGTAGCCTATTGATGGCTGAGTACGTCGAGGGCCTCAGCCTTGGGATGGGGACTTCTGCTGAAGAACCGGGGCAACTTGCAGTTAGCCAGGGAAACAAACAGATCCAGAATTGGGGCTCCAAATTGGTTGATGAATTGGAACTCCAAGGGGCTGAGGGACCATTCCCGTGTCTACCTCTTGGCAGCTCAACCAATCTGCTTCCACACTGTCTACCCCTCGTATGTGTAGGGCCGATAGGGAGAGGAGGTGAGACTCTGCCCATCACAGGAGGCCTCCTTGTGGCATGATTGGGACTGAGATCCCCCTTGATTGTTGAGATAGGCCATGGCTGTGGTGTTGTCTGTAAAGACTAGGACATGGCACCCTTTCAGAAGGGGGATGAATTGTTAAAGGGCTAATCGAATGGCCTTGAGCTCTAGCCAATTGATGCTGTGGTTGACGTTCGAGGTCATCCAGACGCCCTGTGCTATGCTGGTGCCTAGGTGGGCTCCCTAGCCGGAGAGACTGGCATCTGTTACTATGATTTTGTGGGGCTCTGTTAGCGAAACACCCTGGTGGAATCGGTGAGGGGCTTCCCCCACCAGCTGAAGGAGCGCAAGGTCTCGAGTGGAACTGAGATATAGGTCGGGACGGTGTTGATGGTGTGTGTTTGTCATGGGCGAAGCAACTGTTGGAGGGCGCGTGCATGGAATCGGGCCCACTGTAGATGGCGGATGCAGGAGATCATGGAGCCAAGGAGAGAGACTAGAGTTTGTAAGGAGGAGTGCGGTTGCATCCGTATCAACGTTATAAGACTCAGAATTTTGCGCTGGCGAGACGGTGGAATGAACACCCGCTGTCCTGGGTGGTGTTGAATATTACGAGCAGGTGTTCTAGGTGCTGAGCAGGCATGAAGTGACTCTTGTCCCGGTTGATTTGGAATCCGTGGTGCTCCAGGTAGGTGATGGTGCGCTGGAGGTGAGACTGGGCAAGCTCCTGGCATGGAGTTCGGATGAGCAGGTCGTCTATATAGGGGGAGATCGCTATGCCTTCGAGGCATAGGTTTGCTATGAGTGGAATTAGGACCTTGGTGAAAATTCGGGGTGCTGTGGCCAACCCGAAGGGGAGTGCTGGTATTGCCAATACTGGTTGTTGTAGGCGAAACAGAGCCATTGTCGGTGAGTCTGGAGAATGGGAATGTGGAGGTAAGTGTCTCTGAGATCCAGTGATGTGAGCCAGTTGTTCTTTGAGATGGCTAGGGAGATGGAGGCCAAAGTTTCCACCTTGAATCTCTGCAACCTGATAGACCTGTTGAGACACTTCAGGTCGAGGACCCCTCTCCACTCTCCGTTTTTCTTTGTACGAGGAAAAGAATCGAGTAGAGGCCCCTTCCCTTTTCGTGCCAAGGTACCCATTCTATGGCTCCGACTTGCTGTAGCCTGATGATTTCAGATCGCACAGCAAGGCGTTTGGCAGTGATGGGGGAGGGGGGATATGCGAAAGAACTCCCTTGGCCTGTGCTTGAATTCGATGGAGTATCCCCTTGTCACAGTCTATCAGACCCAGTTGTCTGAGGTGGCCTGCTCCCACCGCTGGCGAAGTGAAGAAGCCTTCCTCCGAGCCGGGTGTAAACAGTATCCGCCATCTCATATACTGTTAAAGCAGAGGGTCGTACCCGTGGGGCCGAACTCTAGCATCTGAGGAACCTCGGGCCGTACCCGGGGGCCGGCACTGGGGGAGAGGTGGAGCAGCAGCCAGGCCGCTCAAAACGCTTGCTGCAAGAAAGCCCTAATATACAACTAGCCCCCTCTCTCAGAGGGAGAGAAAGGGCAAGAAAGTCTGGATGGGTGCAAAACACCCCTACTGCATGTCCTGTGGATTCAGAGGCAGACTTTCAACTGGGAAAGCAGGGGCACGCTCTCCCTTTCAACCCAGTTTAAAGTCTATGCTGCCTCCTAGTGGACACGAGGGAGATCACTCCCTGGGTCGGAATAAATAGACTGAAGGCTATAGAAAATAGAACTTTTTGATGTATAGTAGCCAAGGGCTCCTTGAATTATAAAGCTAGGTTAGATTCACATATCCCTGTTGTAACTTTTTATAAGAAACAGAATACAGCTGTGGAAAATAGGAGGATCCTGGCAAATCCTTCCATGGATATATAATTGCTTTGCTGTAGTTGCACATATGTAATTACAAAAGTTGAGGTGGAGGCATTGATTAATATCCAGAAGACAGGTAAATCTCCTGGGTTGAATGGGCTACCGGCAGAACTTTTTCAAACACACTTGGATTGGTGGGTGCCTATTCTTACCTTTTGGTTTAATTGCATTATTATTCCTGGGTCTATTACAGAATCATGAAAAGGGAATCCAGTAGTGCCCATTTATGAAAAGGTCCATGTAAAGGAGAATTAGTTACCTACCTTGGTGAATTCCTTTCTCTCTTATACTCCTGATCCTCCTCAGCTGGGTAGCTCTGCTGCTGGCCGATAGGAGGCAGATGACTTGATTTTGTTTTCGCGCATGCGCGCCAGGAGCTACCAGGTCTCGCCTCAGTCTGTAATCTAGCTGAGAGCCCCTGTAAAGTATTTCTTATCTGACAAAACACAACTTAGGGCAAAAAAACCATGTAGTACATTCATGGGATATAAGTGAGAAGATTTTGAACAATTAAACTAGAGCCCAACGTGGCCCCTAACGTAACTAAACGGATAGGCTGGAGACGTGGGATGCTATGTGCTGTCTGGCAGGGAGGGTCGGAGGAGGATCAGGAGTATAAGAGAGAAAGGAATTCACCAAGGTAGGTAACCAATTCTCCTTTCTCCTCTTACCTCCTTCTCCTCCTCCGCTGGGATGTACCAGAGCAAGATCCCTCTCTTACGGGTGGGAGCCGACAGCACTGGGAGCATGCAGTACTGACTGCAGTACCCGCCTGCCAAAAGCCGCCTCAGCTGACTAGAAGATGTTGATTTTATAGTGTCTGATGAAGGTATGTAGGGACGTCCATGTCGCGGTCCTACAAATCTCTTCATAGGAGGCTTGTGCCTTAAAGGCATAGGAAGTAGCTGCACTGCGGACCAAGTGGGCCCAAATCTGCAAGGGGGGAATCCTCCCGCCTGCTCTGTAGGCTTCAATGATGGCCTGCTTGACCCATTTAGATAGCAAGGTCTTGGAAGCCTTGAGACCCTGAAGGCCCGGACGAGTGTTAACGAAGAGGGCCGTGGAATTTCGGCAGGCCCGGGTTCTAGCCAAATAAATTTTGACGGCCCGGCAGACGTGTAATTTGTGCCAAGCTTTTTCCCTGGGGTGAACCGGGTTGGGGCAAAAAGACAGTAGCACCAACACTTGGGCTCTGTGGAAGTATGAATTGACCTTGGGGATGAAGGCAGGGTCCAATCTGAGGGTAACAGAATCTGGGTGAAAAATGCAAAAGTTGTCCTCCATGGACAGAGCGCTCAGCTCCGAAACTCGTCGAGCTGACGTGACTGCCACTAGGAACGCTGTTTTGAGGGTCAAAAGGTAAAGGTATATATGCTTGAGGGGCTCAAAAGGTGGCTTTGTGAGAGCCTCCAGGACCAGGTTTAAGTTCCAAGAGGGTACCCTGTGTACGACCGGGGGGGACAGAAGCCTGGCCGCCCGTATGAACCTTCTGACGTGTGGATGGGAGGATATTGTCCTATTGGTTGCAGCTCTCAGGACAGAGTCAATTGCTGCTGCCTGTCTGGCTATCGTGTTGGCCCTGAGTCCCTTATCTAACCCCTGTTGTAGGAAGTCAAGCACTTGGGGAATTCCTGCCTGTCTTGGGTCTAAACCTTTTTGTTTTCACCAGGATGTGAATGTTTTCCACGTGCTCTGGTATGCCCTTCTAGTGGCTGGCCTTCTAGAACTCTGAAGGGTATTGAGCACTGGATCTGTATATCCCCTTTTTTTCAGCGTAGAACGTTCAATTGCCAGACTGTCAATTGTAGGGTCCGAATATCCGGGCAGGAGATCGGCCCTTGATGTAGAAGGTCTGTCATTAGCGGGAGTCTCCTGAATTGGCCCTGGCTGAGTTGGATCAGTTCGGAGAACCAAGGTCTCCTGGGCCACCAGGGTGAGATCAGTATTAGGAGAGCCTGCTCTCTGCGTGCCTTGGCGATGGTCTGTGCGATCAGGGGAAATGGAGGGAACGCGTAGAGCAGTCCCTTGGGCCATGGTTGGTTTAGGGTGTCGATTGCCTCCACGTCTTTGCATGTCTCCTGTGCCATGAAGCGGGGCAGTTGAGCGTTGGTTCTGGACGCAAACAAGTCCATGATGGGAAGACCGAACCATTCCACAACGTTCTGGAATACTGCTTTGTTGAGCATCCACTCGTGAGGCTGTAGCGCTTGGCGGCTGAGCCAGTCCGCTGTTGTGTTGTCCTGCCCTCTGATATGGAGCGCTTTCAGGGATGTCGAGTGGGACTGGGCCCACTGGAAGAGTCGGGTTGCTTCCCGATGTAGTTGGTAGGGGTGGGAAACCGGTAGAATCCGGTATCCGATAATGCCGGTACCGGGCGTACCGGCATTATCGGATTCGACCCGGTAATCCGGATTCCGGGGTACCGGATTTTTTTTACATTGCAGCCATTTAAAAATGGCTGCAATGTAAAAAACTTAAAAGCCCCAGCAAGAAAGTTTAAAAAAAAAAAAACCTCCCCGAGTCCAGGCTGCGCGGGTGGAAGGGGGGACACCCCCCACCCACCCTGCCCAGCCTGGATTTTTGTTTTTAAAAAGACTAGAGTAAGACCCAGAGGCGAGGCGAGCCCACCCCCACCCCCCCAGCACCAGCGGCCGCGGCGTCCCCGCAGCCGCCGGTAAGTATGACCCGATCCCTGGGGGGGGTG
>QEPC01009242.1:1212353-1300312 GCA_003113815.1 Sphenodon punctatus
GGGGGGGGGGCTCGCCTCGCCTCTGGGTCTTACTCTAGTCTTTTTTAAAACAAAGATTTAATCCGGGAATCCGGTTTTCGTAGAACCGGTAACCGGTAAATCCGGTAGCCGGTAATGGGTCCGGGGTCCCACCACTAGTAGTTGGAGCTACCTGGATCCGCCCTGGTGGTTCACATATGCCTTCGCTGTGACATTGTCGGTGTAGATGAGCAAGTGGCGGCTGGTTCCGGAGGAAAAGAGTTGTTGAAGGGCAAGACGAATGGCCTTCAGCTCCAGGAGGTTGATTTGCTGCTTCAAGTCCTGGGGTGACCATGTCCCTTGCACCGATCGAGTCGCCGAGTGAGCTCCCCATCCTGTTAGGCTGGCGTCTGTTGTTATTATGTCCCTCGTGGGCTCCGAGAGGGGGACCCCTTGCAGGAACTGCGTGGGGTCTAACCACCAGGACATGGAGTTCTTTAGGTGTCCTGGAATGAGAACCCAGGGATTTAACCCGCCTGTGAGCTCTCGCTGAAAAGGAGCTAGCAGCCTCTGCAAGGGACGCATGTGGAACCTGCCCCATGTCACCTGGGCTGTGCACGAAACTAGCAGCCCCAGAAGAGATGCGAGAGTCTTGATTCTCATTCGGTGTGATGACCTGCGGGTTCTTACCAGCTTCCGTATCCTCCTCGTCCTGTCTAGTGGTACGAACGCGAGGTCGGAGCTGGTATCTATGACTGTGCCCAGATGCTCTAGTCTCCTCGTTGGGGTGAGGTGGCTTTTCTCCATGTTGATTAGGAACCCGTGTTGTTCCAAATAGAGGATTGTTCTGTTGAGGTCTTGTATGGTCTTCTCCAGAGAGTGGGCCCGGATCAACAGGTCGTCCAGGTAAGGATGTATATGGATGCCTTCCGTCCGGAGGTTCGCCACCAGTGGTATCAATACTTTGGTGAAGGTCCTGGGAGCTGATGACAGTCCAAACGGCAGGGCCCGGAATTGCCAATGGTGATTGTTGTATGTGAAGCGGAGCCACTTCCTGTGAGTCGTTCTGATCGGAATGTGGAGGTATGCATCCTGCAAGTCCAGGGACACTATCCAGTCGTTTCTGTGGATGTTGCGGCAAATGGACGACAGTGTCTCCATTTTGAACCGCTTTTTTGTCACGTGCCGATTTAGGGCCTTTAAATCTAACACTGCTCTCCATTTTCCCACCTTTTTTGCCACCAGGAAAAGGATGGAGTAAAGGCCTGAGCATTGTTGACAGGGTGGCACCCTTTCTATGGCTTTGGCGTTCCGTAGCCTCTTGATCTCGGAGGTCATAGCGCGATGTTTCGCTGCATCTCGTGATGTTGGAGACATTAGGAACCTGCATGGAGGGGTGCTGTCCAGTTCGATGGCATATCCCCGTTTTACGCAGGATCAGACCCAGACGTCCGAAACTGAGTGAGCCCACACATCGTGGAACAGCTGGATCCTGCCCCCAACCCGGCAGTTGGAATAGTCAGGCGCCCTGCCTTGGTTGATTGGTAGGAGGGCCTCTAGATCTACGTCTGTCATACCTTCCTGAGTGGAAGCCTCTGCCCCTGAAGGTAAAGTTGGGGGTATAGCCTCTCTGTGCGGGTGCCTGGAATTTTCTGGATGGGGCTGCGAAGTCCCTGAAGCGAAAGGGCTGTGCCCTGAAGGAACCCCTTCTTGCGGATAGTTGTTGGAGAGTCTTGGTTTTGTCCTTGCTGGACGTGTCTTCTAATACCTTCTCTAGGCATACGCCGAATAGCTTAGACCCTGTGTATGGGGAGGCTGTTAGCAAATTCTTTGTGGTGACATCCCCGTCCCAGGAGTGTAGCCATACCCTGCGTCTAGCCGCAATGTTGTTGGCTACAGATCTGGCCGACCAAGTTAAATTATCAGTGGTCGCGTCTGTCAGGAAGGCGGCTGCCAAGCAGACTCTGGAATTTAGCCTCTGGGCTTTACCCTCTGATATTTCTGGTTCTTGTAAGTCCTGGAGCCAGGCTAGCATGGCTCTGGATATGTAGGAGGAGGCTATCCCTACTTTCAGGGCAGCTGACGTAGCCTCCGAGGCTTTTTTAAGAGCTGCGTCAACCGCTCTATCCATAGCGTTCCTAGGGTGGCAATCCCCCTCAGTGGGGAACACAGTGTGTCTAGCTAGCAACGCCGCCCCTGCATCCATCTTAGGGGTTCGGAACATAGGATCTTTTCTCCTGGAGAAGGAGTATAGGGTGTCCTGAGCCCTGTTCATTTTAAAGCTCTTGTCTGGGTGTTTCCACTCTTGCAGAACAAGCTTCTCGAACGCTTTGTCTAAGAGGAGGCCCTGGTCTCTGCCGTGAACTGAGGGGATGTATTGGCGGGTTTCCTCCTCCTGTGAGTCTGAGGAATCCTGCTTCGAGGATTTTTCCTGCAACTGCAGAGTTTTGACGACCTGAGCTATCAGTTCGATCCTGTACTGGGCAGGAAATTGCCTCTCCCCCCTTTTTAGGATCAGAGGCTTGTTCAACCCATTCTCCTTCTTCTAAGTCAGAGAGGGTTTGATCGGATTCTGAGGAAGGATCAGACTCTGTCTGTCTATGCTCAGGTAGTGCCGGATTTAATTCAGTATGCTGCCCCTCCTGGTCACTCTCTGCTGAGGACTCTATTGTGGCCGTTTGCAAAGTGCTGACTGGTGGACGCGTGGGTTTCTTTCTGGGGGCACCAGAAGTCCCTGCCCTAGATTTTGTATTAGGCTTGGCACTATGTCTTTTTCTTTTTGGCTTGGATAATTTCCCCAGGGTAGACAGGATCTCTCCCATAGACTTTTCTAGGGAGGCTAGGCGTACCTGCATGTCCTGGTCTTGCGCGGGAGCAGGCGTTGGAGAGAGGGAGTCCCCGAAGGGGGGCTGTCCTGTACTCATGGCTTGCCTGTGAGAAGAACAAGCAAGATTTAATGTAAGGCCTGGGAGAAGCTCTATTTACTGGAGCCTCTCGAGCCCGGCACTCAGGGGTTAATTTCTCAGGGACAGAGCCCAGCCGTGCTGTCTCCGCCCTGTAATAGGCTTTCACGTGGAGGCTGGTTGCTAGGGAGAAGAGAGCAGCAGCGCTGCCTCCACCCTGTAGGGGTTCCTTCCACATGGAGAAAATGGCTGAGGAAGACTGAGGCCCAGCCACGCTGTCCCCGAGTTCCCCGCCTTAGGCTTTTCCTTTTCTTTCTTATTTTTAACATTCATTTATTTATTTAGCCCAATATTGCTCTCGGGCGCAGCCGCACCGCCCCAGAGCTTTCTGGCGGTGAGGGGGGGCGCCAGGAGATTCGCGGTGAAACGCCGCTCATTTTTTAAAATTATTTTCTCAGGCTCGAGTTTTCTTTTTCAAGAGGAGTCCCCTCACCCTTAAGATTTTACTGGGTCTGAATTCCTTTCAGGACCGTCGATGTCTTTCTGACCTGGAGCTGTTGCGGAGAGCGTCCTACCAGTCGAGGCAGATGATTAGACTGAGGAGAGACCGGGTAGCTCCTGGCACGCATGCGCAAAAACAAAGTCATCTGCCTCCTATCGGCCAGCAGCAGAGCTACCCGGCGGAGGAGGAGAAGGAGGTAAGAGGAGAATGACCCGGGATCCTATAGGCCGATCTCTCATATAATATAGTGTTTGGGAGATATTTGTTATGGTAAATTTTGGCCTGGGTGCAGGAAAATGATTTATTAAGACCATAAGAAGTGCCATACTGGGTCAGACCAATGGTCCATCTAGCCCAGCATCCTATCTCCGACAGTGGTCAATCACAGTGGCTTGGGAGAATCACCCAACAGGTCACAATGGGGGATCCATTTCCTGTTGTTTTCCCCCAACTCCCGTCATGTTTCCTGATTCTGTCTGGCTAATAGCTGCTAATGGATCTATCCTCCAGAAACTTGTCCAAACCTCTTTTAAACTCAGCTATAATACGGGCCCTTACCACAGCCTCTGGCAGTCGATTCCACAACCCAATTATACACTGAGAAAAGAACAAGCAGGATATGCCACTGTATATGCCATCTATATACCAGTATATTATCCACAAATATACTAAGGTTATGAAGTCCCATTTGTATGTGGTTTTTATTGATCTTTCAATAAGACTTCGCATCCGCTTGAATGTTTGTTTGTCTTCTCCCCTGTCTCTCCCACTGTCCCCTCTCCCCCCCTCCTTGTCTTTTAGATTGTAAGCCACAGGCAGGGTCCGCGTCTATTGTATGTTTCTGTACAGCACCAAGCACCTGACTGGCCCTATATAAATGTTTATAATAATAATACAATTGAGAGACAGACAGACAAGACACACTTTGGTCTAAGTTACGCTTAATGGGAATAGATTCCCAACTGCTGAGAGACTTTTGATTCTGTAAATGTCTATAAATACATTTATATGCTGTCCCTTCCTGCTACAAGCATCCTGGGGTGGCTAACAACATGCTAAAAGATCCAACAAAACAATTAAAATTAATTAAAACCAAACATTTCAACCCCATCTTTAAAAACCCCACCCTAACCCAAACCACCCATCCCATCTCCCTTGGCAAAAGCCTGGCGGAACAGCCAGGTCTTATCGTAGACAGCGTAAGACAGGTGGTCAGCAGACAGACGGACCTCCAACGGGGTATTCGACAGGGGTGTATCTTGGCTCCCCTGTTATTTAACCTATATGTGAATGGATTATTGAAATGTAGAGGATGAATTTTCACCCCCCTAAGATCTTGGCCTCACATACTGGACGCTATTTTTTGCTGATGCCATTCTTTTATCAAGAATTCCTATTGGCCAGGACACATTTTGCCCAGATATGTGAATTGAACAGATTAAGGATTAATTATTATAAAACCAAAGTTGTTAAATGAGATAGACATATGAAAGAGCACTCATGGTTCACTTTGAATCATAAGATTGAAATGGTTAAATCCTTTAAATAACTGGGTGTGGTTTTTTTGATCTAACCATAGCTGGAAAGAACATTCGACAATAGTTAAATTGAAGTCAGTACAATCTTCTTTTGCTGTTAAAAAAAAGTTCCACAATATGCATATGGGAATATCAGTGCCTGCGGTGCTTAGAGCATTTAAGGCAAAGGTAACATTCCAGATTACCTATAGTGCAGAAATATGGGGGTTTCTGGCAGATGATACTATAGAGATCCCGCCGAACAAATTCTTGAGATCACTATTGGGTCTTTCTTGTTCAAGCCTGGCAGTTTTTCTAAGGGCATAATCTGAGATGGAGGCAGTATTTTTAATTGTTGTGAAAAAAACCTCCTGAAATACCAGTTTAAATGATTAACCTTTAGCACTTGTCACATTCCAAAAATGTGTTATCTTGAAGATCTGATACGAACAACTTCTGCACAACCGCCATGGCTAATATTCATTATAAATAATCTTAATAAGGTGGGATTTGGCTTTTGTGTCAATAAAGATGTTTGGTAAATAAATGCCTTTTCCAATGTAGTAAAAAACCTAAGATTAAGTGATAAAGCTCTGCAGGGTGACTTTGCCATTATACGAGTCAAACAGCGCTTCTATATGTCCACTGGAAGCCTGATGGCATTACGAGGTATTTGCAGATCAATTTGAAACAAATTGGTCATGTTCATCTAACCAGATTACAGTTGGAACACACGACTTCTGCAGTAGTGGTGAGTCGTAGGTTCGGTATTTCTAGGGAGAAAAGAATGTGTCCTTGTGGGATGGAGATGGTTGAAGACTTGATACATTATGTATTGGAATGTTATTTTTCTGATATTAGGAATGTTTTTCTTGCCTCCGTTTTGTCAGAAGTCCCTTTTTTTCAAAGAAAGAAAAACTAATATGGCTCTGCCAGCATAAAGGCCATGGTGCCATCAATATATTCGCTGCCTTTGTTATAAGAAATCTATATCCCATAATGGTTTTGAAATAATCGTTGTGGAGTAGATAAAGTTGAATTTGTATCTGTAGTGATATGTATTGGATATATGTTGTTTTCTCAGTGTCTTCCTTTTCCCATTGTTGGGATTTTGTATTTTATTGACTATGACGAAAGTTAATGTCAAACAAACAAACGCACTCCCTCCTCCTATACATTTACACCTCTCCCTCCCTCCCAATCTTCAAATCCCTCCTGAAAACCTACCTCTTTTGTCAGGCCTTCCCTAGCTCCTCATCCCTCTTAGTCCCACTTCCTTCCTCAATGTAACTATGTAACCAAGCTAAGCAACCACATGCCTTCATGAACGTATCTTCAAACATATCCTTGTCTCTCCCTCTGTCGATCCCACCCCTCGTCTTGTAAACTCCTCAGGGGAGGGACCCTGTCTATTTTCAACAGTTGTAAACTGCCAGGTACATTGCTGACACTATATAAATAAGTAGCTCCTCCTCTCGTTGGTTCCAGGATCAGCTGCTCCAAGAAACAGTAATTTATGGCATCTAGAAACTTTACATCCATAAAGCTGCTGTTGGAGGAGCTGCTGCAAGCACTGAACTGTTTACCAGCTGGGACTGCCCCACCCCCAGCTCTCTGGCTACATAAGAGCTCTAGCCCTTCAAGAGGAGGAGTAACTGCTGCAAGGGTAGGAGGACTGTTTACCATCTGGGGCTGCCCCACCCACACCCCTACCTAGCCCTCTGGCTGCATATAGTCCTTTCTAGGACTATTTAAGTCCTCTATCGCCTGCTGCAGCTGCTAAACACCAGCACCAAAAGTGGTGGCCGTTTGTGGACCATTTATAGGCGTTTAGAAGCAGGTTTTGTTAAAAAAAATTGTTTTAAAATATTGTTTTTTGTATTGGTTGGAATGTGGGGTCTATAGGTTGGATTTGGGCTCGGAGGGTGAAGGGTTCTGTCACAAACCCCTTTTAGAGGAATGGTTGTGGGTAAGGGGAGTCGGGTGTGAGTACGCCATGGCCCCCCTCTGAGAGGGGGTACAGGCCAGGGAAAAGAGTGGGAGAGGGTATCATGCCCCCCCCCAGCGAGGAGGCCCCTTCCATGATTTGCAGGCTATTAACCCTTTAGACTTTGCTTCCTCCCATTCCCTCCTCCTGTCTTCTCCTCCTCTTCCCCTGACACTGCCGTTTCTTCTTTCAAAGCCTCTCTCGCCATGACCCTCGACTCTCTTCTCTCCTCCCGCCCCGCTCAGCCCTGAAACCCTCGTCCTTGGCTCACCCCTACTATCCGCTACCTCGGCTCCTGCACCCGGGCAACTGAACGCCTCTGGCGCATATCCCGCTCCGACTTCCTCCACTATAAATTCTCCCTCTCTTCCACTATCTCCCTGCCGAGGCAACACTACTATGCCTCCCGGGTTGAATCCTACTCTTGTAACGCCCGCCGCCTCTTCTCCACCTTTGACTCCCTTCTCAAGCCCCCCTGCCCCCTCTTCCCTTTCTGCTCAGGATCTCACGTCATTCTTCACCTCAGATTGCCAAGATCCGCCAAGACATTGCTTCCCACCTGTCTCCAATCCCCGCTCCCTCACCACCCCTCCCCCCTCTCTCCTCTCCTCCTGCCTCCCTTGAGGAAATCTCTTCTTTCCTCTCTTCCCCCAAGCCCTCCACCTGCCCTCTCGACCTAATCCCCTCCCGCCTCCGGACCTAAATTGCTCCCACTTTCGCACCCCCCCTTTTACATGTCATTAATCTCTCCTTCTCCACTGGCTCCTTCCCCACCGCCTTCAAGCATGTCACTCTCTCTCCCATCCTCAAAAAGTCCGCCCTCGACCCTTCTGACCCCTCTAGTTACCGGCCAGTCTCCCTTCTACCCTTTGCCTCTAAGCTTCTGGAATGGGTGGTCTACTCCCGCTGCCTGGATCTCCTCTCTGCCAACTCCTCCCTGAACCCTCTCCAATCTGGCTTCCACCCCCTTCACTCCACTGAAACTGCCCTTGCCAAGATCACTAATGATCTACTTGTCGCTAAATCTAAGCGTCTTTACTCCATTCTTGTCCTCCTTGACCTCTGTGCTGCCTTTGACACTGTCGACCACACACTCCTACTGGACTCCCTTCGCTCCCTAAGGCTTCTGCGGCTCTGTCCTTGACTGGTTCTCCTCCTACCTCTCTGACCGCTCCTTTAACATGTCTCTTCCCAATTCCAAATCCTCCTCCCTCCCCCTCTTGGTTGGGGTTCCCCAAGGCCCTATCTACACCCTGTCCCTTGGCAAACCCATTGCCTCCCACGGCTTCCAATACCACTTTTATGCTGATGACACTCAACTCTCTCTCTCCACCCCCTCTCTCTCCCCGTCTGTCCAAGCGCGCCTCATCAACTGTCTCTCTGATATCTCCACCTGGATGTCCCAACATCAGCTCAAGCTCAACATGGCTAAGACTGAACTGCTTATCCTTTAAACCTTACATCGACTCTGTTGCCAAGTCCTCCCGCTTTGCCTTCCACAACTTTGCTCGGATTCGTCCATTTCTCTCCGTCTCCTCAGCCAAAACCCTTGTTCGCACCATGGTCATCTCTCACCTTGACTACTGTAACCTCCTCCTTGCTGGCCTCCCCCGCTCTCACCTATCCCCCCTTATCTCCATCCAAAACTCTCTACCTCCTCGGTCAAAATCCTTGTTCNCCTCTCTCTCCCCGTCTGTCCAAGCGCGCCTCATCAACTGTCTCTCTGATATCTCCACCTGGATGTCCCAACATCAGCTCAAGCTCAACATGGCTAAGACTGAACTCCCTATCTTTCCTCCCTACCCTTCCTCTCCCTCTTCCCTGTCCATCCTTATTGATGGGGTGACCAATGGCCCGTTCCCCAAGCCCATAGCTTGGGCTCCGGCTTCGATACTCACCTTTCCTTTAAACCTTACATCGACTCTGTTGCCAAGTCCTCCCGCTTTGCCTTCCACAACTTTGCTCGGATTCGTCCCTTTCTCTCCGTCTCCTCAGCCAAAACCCTTGTTCGCACCATGGTCATCTCTCACCTTGACTACTGTAACCTCCTCCTTACTGGCCTCACCTGCTCTCACCTGTCACCCCTTATCTCCATCCAAAACTCTGCTGCTAGGGTCATCCACTCAGCCTGTCACTTCAACCACATGCAGCCTCTCTTCTCCTCGCTTCATTAGCTCCCCCTTCCAGAACACAGCCTTCAAAGCCTCCTGGTATTCACCTACAAATCCCTTCACAAACTGGCTCCCCCTTACCTCACAGCCCTAGTCTCCTTACACACTCCTGTACGCACTCTTCACTCCTCCTCTGCCCCCTCCCCCCTGCTCCCCAAACTGCCTTCGTCCCTTCTCCCTTGCTGCCCCCCATGCCTGGAACTCCCCCTCTCCTCAAAACCCACCTCTTCCTCGCCGCCTTTCCCAACGCCTACTAGAACTTGCCTTCAATATTTACTGTCTGCCCTCCCCACAGACTCCTGCCTAACTGCAAGCAAGCCAAGCACGTGCACCCGAGACTTCGCACCCGCTGAATGTTATTTATCCCACGTCTCTGCCTATGTTCCCTCTCCTTGTCTCCACCCTCCGTGTCTATTAGATTGTAAGCCGTAGGCAGGGACCGCGTCTATCTTATTGTTCTGTAAAGCGCCAGGTACATAGCTGGCGCTATACAAATGCTAATAATAAAATAATAATAATAAGGAAAATATACAAACCCTCCTGTCCCAAACCCCAATCCCCACCCCAACCCATTCCCTGCTGCCTGCTCTCACCAGGCAGCCCCAACCCTCATGCTGCACCGACCTCACACCTGGGGCTGCCCTCGGGACCTCCCCCCTTCCTATCCCAGTCCCACCTATTTCACCCCACAAATCACATCTCCAACAGGTTCTGCCACAAATGCACAGGCCTACAACCCTGCCAACAGAAATATTTTAAGCAAGCCCAAAGGAACCAGCTTTCAAACAGTATGGATCCAAGCCTCACCCCTTCCCTCATGGCAAGGAGGAGGAGCAGTTGAAAAGTGGGGGCAGTCTGGAGGGTGCAGCGGGGCCCCTGGGTGCAGGGCTCTGAAGGTCCCCCTCGAACTCCTCTCTGCTGATCTGGGGTCTTGCCTCCACCCCCTTCACATGGAGAGGCTGCACCTGCTACTGCCCCGCTGATGGCCCTGGTGACGCCCCCAACAACAGCCAACACCCTTAGGTGTCCCCCTTCGGCTGGCACCAAAGGGCGCCACCCCAGGGCCTTTCTACCTGTAAAAGGGAGGAGGCAGGTGTCACGCACTTCTCCGTCCCTTCTGCAGCTCCAGGGCTTCACCCCTCCCACACACAGCTTGCAAGGACACCACCCCAGGGCCTTTCTACCTGTAAAAGGGAGGAGGCAGGTGTCACGTGCTTCTCCGTCCCTTCTGCAGCTCCAGGGCTTCACCCCTCCTCCACACAGCTTGCAAGGGCTTTAAAGCCCTGAACGGCCTGGGCACAACATATCTGAAGGAACACCTATCCTTCCACGCCCTACTGCGGCCCCTGCTATTGGCTGGGAGCACCGCCCTGCGGGTACCATCTGTCATATGAACCAAACTGACAGAGACTTGGGGGGAGGCTCTCTCAGTTGCTACACAACTCCCTTCCTCCAGAGGTCCGTTTAAGCCCGAATGCCTTCCGGAGGCAGTGCAAGACTGGTATATAAAAGGTATTTGGTGGGTGGGGATAGGGATTGGGTGGGGGTTTTTTGGGAGGTTGAGGTTGGAGTGGGTGGTTCTAAGATGAGGGTAGGGGTTTTTGTACTGTACTTTCATGTTAATTTTTTTTTGTTTATTGTAAGTCACCCTGAACCTTTTGGAAAGGGTGGGGTATAAGTTTAAATAAATAAATATGCCCTGAGGAAATATTCACTCAATCAATATTAAGGTAATTGAAATCACCCATTATTATTATTGTTTCTAACTTCAGTAGCCTGTCTAATCCCCGTTATCATTTCACTGTCAGTCTTGCCATCCTGTCAGAGGGAGGATAGTATAGCTCCACTGCTAGACTTCCTAGTTACACATGGAATTTCTATCCATAGAGATTGCAGAATAAAGTTTCCTTCCTGTAAAATTTTAATCCTATTTGACTCAATGCTGTCTAACAGAGAGCCACCCCACCACCAACTCGATCTACTCTGACATTTTGATATATTTTTTACCCTGGTATTACAATGTCCCATTGGTTCTCCTCAGTCCATCAGGTCTCCGAGATGCATATTATGTCTATATCTTCATCTAGTGCCATACAGTCTAATTCTCCCATCTTACCTTTTACACTCCCAGCATTTGCATATAGACACTTCAGTTTATTCTTTTTATTGTTACTCTTAATCTGCTCCTCATAACTAACTGTTTCAGGTATCTTGGAATGATTTACATTTGTTCTGCACTGATTTCCACTTGGGCTCCCTCAGCTTCTGCCATATCCCCTATATTAGGACACTAATTTATTAACAGCATTCTTTGGAGATTCCTTGGCCCGAACCGTGCGCTTCTTAGTGCCTGTCGGCATTCCCATGGATTCTAGTTTTAAAACTGCTCTCTCTCTCTTTTTAAAATTTTTAGTGCCAGCAGTCAGGTTCCATCCTGGTTAAAGTGGAGCCCATCCTGTCAGTATATGCTCCCCCTTCCCCAAAAGGTTCCAGAGTTCCGAATGAATCTAACGCCCTCCTCCCTGCACCATCGTCTAATGAACGTGGTCCTGGATGTGGAATTGGGAGAATTTTTGAGAATGCTAACCTGGAGGTTCTGGACTTCTATCTCTTACCTAGATGCCTAAATTTGGCCCCCAGAACCTCCCTCCTACATCATTGGTACCCATGTGTACCATGACAGCCAGTTCCACCTCAGCACACTCTAAAAATCTGTCTGTGTAACGTCCACTACATTTGCACTAGGCAGGCAATTTTCCGTGCAGTACTCACAGCCACCAGCAACCCAGGTATCTACATTTCTAACAATCAAATCACCAACCACCACAGCTAACCCATTCCCACCCGTCTAGGCACACACCCCTGGAGATGTACCTTTGGTGAGCGAGGATAACACATTGCCTGGAAGGTAGGTCCCAGCGATGGGATCATTTCCTGCCATTCGAGTTTGAGGCTCTCCTTCCTGGAGGCCTTGCTCCTCCAAAGCAGCATGGAGACTGGCAGAATGGAGGTAGGACTGCTCTACTATGTTCCTGAATAACTCCTCTATAGACCTCTCTCTCAACTCCTCCAGTCATCAAACACTGCACATGTTCTCTGAGAGCTAGGAGCTCTTTGCACCATGTGTACACGTACGACCTCTTCTTACAGGAAGATAGTTCATACATGTTGCACTCTGTACAAGAGAAGCCCCCATCCTGCTGCTGGAATGCTGTCTGCATCATCTTCTTAAAAGGGAAGAACGCTTAAACCAAGTTTATGCTTCCCAAGCCACTGAACTCTGGGGTCTTTTAGGTTAGGGATTTAGTAACAGAAGTTTAATGCTACTTTCTTCTTTTAGGGCTAGCTAGTTATCAGCACTTTTCAGAGGTTATTCAACTATAGACAGTCTCTAGTTTAATCCAGATAGCTAAGAAAATGAGTCAATAAATTTGGGGGGGGGGGGGGAATCTTACCTAAACTTACACCAACCGAATCACCTCTCCAGGCTACCTCCCACAGAACCTGCCCTATTGTCTGGCCCTCTTTTCTGACAGCTACTTCCCCACCCCACCCCAAAAAACCCTCTCTGCATTTTTTATTTTTTTTAGAATTATTAGCTTCCCACGGGTGTGGTACCCTTAGGCTTGTAACAGCCTACCCTGCTGAAGCTCCTCCCCCTTTAGTCCAACACTCAGCAGCTCACTCTGCCAGAGGCTCTTGCAGGAGCCACTAATTTATATTAGTGGCTAAGCCAGTAGTTGTTGGTGGGTTCTTAGGCTGGTGGTGCGGTGGGCAGGGGTACGCAGGGCCAATCAGAATTGTTAAATTAATGTGGAATTCTCCAGCCTCAGTTCCCCATCTGTAAAAAATGGGAGTATGTAAGTCTGTCTCCCTGCCTGTGTTCCCCTCACCCTTGCCTTCTTAGAGTAAGCCCACTGGGCAGGGACATGTCTTTATTAACCACCAGCAGGCAATGAGTTCAATGGCAGAAGTACCACAACAGTTAGCTCAAATTACAGAAATTTCCAGTACTTTCTTAAGGTGTAATTCAAGCAAACATTACAGTATCTGAACTACACAGGCAGTATAGACCACAACTAAAATGCTGGAAAACTCAACAGGATCATGTGAAATCCTAAATGGCACACCATAAATTCTGCATAGAGTGTTACAGATGGCAAGAAGGTATGCACAGTTCAGGAGAGGTAGGCAGCACCCACCATGTGGCATTCAAAGGAACACACCAAAATGCATGGAAAATGCAGGAAAACACAACAGTGTTAGGGGCCACAGGGAAAAGGAAGGGAGATGGGAGTATAGGCGAAGGGTTCCTGCTCCCACTCCAACTGGAAGTGAGTCTCTCGAAAGGTAAATGCCCTCCGGATCTTGTGTGGGCTTTCTCTTGAGTACCAAGAGCAACCCAGATCATCACCGGACGGAGAGGGCAGTTCCCTGGGAATAGGGAGAGGACAAAGGGAAAGGGTACTCACTCTTGCACGAACAGTCACTCCTGAAAAAGGTCCAGGAATATTTGCGCCCATAGTGGAGGTCCCAGGTTGGGGGGGGGGGGGATATTGCCGTGGGGGAACATGCTGAAGGGTAGGAGGGAAGGGAAAGATCCATACGCACACACACTGGGAGGTGCGGTTCTGTGGAAGGGGGAGGTATACTTACATGCGCCTTTGGACACAGCACTCACTGATTCACCTGTCAACACTCTCACCCACGCAAGCACAACTCTTTCCCCCACAAAATACTCCAAGACACTACTTCTCTCTAGAATCCACAACAGAACAAGGGGCCAGCCTCTCCTAAGATTATTATTATTATTTATTATTATTAAACATTTATAAAGCGCCAGTAACAACCTGGCGCTGTACAGAACATATAATCAGCTGCGGTCCCTACCTGTGGCTTACAATCTAAAAGACAAGGAGGGGGAGACAAGGAGAGGGGACAGCGGGAGAGACATGGGAGAAGACAAACAAACATTCAGGCGGATGCGAAGTCTCAGGTGCGTGTACTTGGCTTGGTTACAAGGTGGTCGGTAGCAGCAGTCAGCAGAGGAGGGCTGACAGTAAGAGCAAGGGGAAAGACTAGAGGGCATTGGGAAAGGCAGCATGGAAAAGGTGGGTCTTGAGGAGGGATTTGAAGGAGCGGAGGGAGGAGGCGAGGCGGACGTCGGCAGGGAGGGAGTTCCAGGCATGCGGGGCAGCGAGGGAGAAGGGACGAAGGCGGTTGGGCGAGCAGGAGAAGCGAGGGAGAGCGAGGGAGGGGACAGCGGAAGAGCGGAGAGCGCGCGCAGGAGCGCGTAGGGCGATTAGGTCCGAGAGGTAAGGGGGAGCTTGGTCATGGAGCGATTTGAACGTGAAAACCAGGAGTTTGAACAGGATACGTTCCGGAAGGGGGAGCCAGTGAAGGGAGAGGAGGAGAGGCGTCACATGGTCGAAGCGACGGGCAGAGTGAATGACCTTGGCGGCAGAGTTTTGGATCGCCACAAGGGGGGACAGGTAGGAGCGAGGGAGGCCAGCAAGGAGGAGGTTGCAGTAGTCGAGGCGAGAGATAACCATGGCAGGAAGATTACCGGCAGGAAAGGGAGGAATAGCAAGACTTTTATACTGCCTATCCACTTTTCACAAGTGCTGCCTCTTTACAATTTACAAGCCCCGGCTCCGGCCCTCTAGCCATGCACTGCGCCGCAGCTGTGTCCCTGGTTGCTCAGCAACCAGGGGCACCCACAGCACCGCGTTTCCAACGTCTCCTGAGTCCCGGCGCTGCCTTCCAGGCTGTGCGTCGGGATGCTGCAGCAGCCCGAGTTGCCTAGCAACTGGCGCTGCGTGTCTTTGGGTCGGAGCCCAGCGTCCTGCAGGGAAGCGTCAAACAGCGTATGTGAAATCCTAAATGGCACACCATAAATGCTGCAATTGATCACTTCTAGGGAAAAGATTTCCACCTCCAACATAGCACTTTCAGTATCCTTCCTACAAGCTGAAAGCTCCCAGACCAGTGAACAAGAGAAAAAAAACATACATGGAAAAATCCTTAAGATCCCAAATTGCAAGAACAGTGTGGGCAAAATTCAAAGTAGCTAATGCAGCTATTTCCGCCTTCAAAAACCACTAAAGCCACACAAGGCTGCATGCAAAATCAGCAACGCATGTATTTTTAGGTGTCCTTATTCACCAGTCAACTGTCACCAGACCAAATAAACTCTTTGGAAAAGTTTCTGTATTTTGTCTGTGATTTTTTCCACTTATATATTGGTTGGTTGGTATAGCCACCAAAATATCCCAACCAACCAATTGAAATATGCAAAGTTCAACTTTCTCAAGCATCAAATCACACAGAAAGAGGGACAAAATTCAAAGGGGCTGCCACAAGAAAGCACAACACCATAAGACAATATCAAGTCACATTATTGCAAGTATTCAACTGCTGCATTTCCCCCCGTTGCACTCAGACTACGCACAATATATCTACTCAACATATCCAATATCTAAACTACATACAAAATACATTTTAAAAATCTAAAATAATTTTTTTTTAAAATATATTCAGTCAATGCACAAACCAAAAAATTTTAAAACGTTAATATATTTAATACCAAAACCACCAAATACCCACAAACATTAAAAAATAAGTTTTTTAAAAATCCCAAAATATCGTTAAAATACCCAACTAAATTTACCCTCAACGCTAAAAAATTTTTAACCAAAATTCCCCCCTCAAAATCCCCCATGGTGACGGCTCAGAAGCTGCAGCTGGTGCAGAATGCAGTGGCCTGTCTTCTGGTAGGACTGGGCCACCGGGAGCATATTACACCAGTGCTCTGCTCTCTGCACAGGCTGCCGGTGGTTTTCCGGGCCCGATTCAAGGTGTTGGTTTTGGCCTATAAAGCCCTAAACGGCCTAGGCCCTACCTATCTGCAGGACCGCCTCACTCCCCGGGTGCTGGACTGACCCCTGCAGTCATCTGAGGGCGTCCTGCTTGAGGCCCCTCAAATCTTTGGGGGGGCCACACAGGAGAGGGCATTGTCGGTGGCCACACCATGGCTTGTGGAACTCCCTTCCGGTGAAGGCCCAGTTGGCCCCGGATCTCCCCTCTTTTCGGAGAAGTTGTAAGACCTGGCTTTTCCGCCAGGCATTTGGCAGGGGAGATGGGTGAGGGGGGGGTGTTGTTGGGTAGGGATTTTTCTTTTTGTCCTCCTTTTAGTTGTTTCTGAATTGTTGTTTTAATGTTTTACAAATTGTAAGCCACCCTGAGCTGCCTGTGGCAGGAGGGGAGAGGTAGCAAAATTGTAAAAATAAATAAAATAAATTCAAAATAAAATAAAAATAAGATAAGTAGTGCCATACGAGGTCAGACCAATGGTCCATCAAGTCCAGCATCCTGTCTCCGATAGTACCCAGCAGGTCACAATGGGAAATCCATTCCCTGCTGTTCCATTCCCCAACAGTAAGAGGTTAGCTCCCCAAAACCTACTTGGCTAATAGTCATTAACGGACCTATCCTTCAAGAATTTATGCAATCCCTTTTTAAAACTAGCTACACTGCTGGACGTGACCACTTTCTCTGTCAGTAAAGTTCCACAAGTTAATTGTGCGCTGAGTGAAAAAATACTCTCTCAGTTTTAACTCTGCTACCAATTAATTTCATGGCGTGTCCCCTTGCTCTAGTATGCTTAGAGAGGGTAAATAACTGCTCCCTATTTACGTGTTCCACACCACTCGTGATTTTATAAACTTCTATCATACCCCTCTCAGTCATCTCTTCTCCAAGCTGAAGAGCCCTAACCTATCAATCCTCCCTCATATGGGAGCCATTCCATACCCTTGATCATTTTTATGCCATTCTCTGTACCTTTTCTAGTTCTAATATGTCATTTTTGAGATGGGAAAACCAGAACTGAACACAATACGCTAGGTGTGGTCGTACCATAGCTCTGCATAGAGGCATTACAATATCTTCAGTTTGATTCTCTGTCCCTTTCCAAATGATTCCTAACATTTGCTTTTTTGACCGCCACTGCACACTGAGCTGAAGATTTCAATATGTTGTTCACAATGACTCCAAGATCCCTTTCCTGAGTGGTAACTCCTAATTTAGAACCCAGCATTACATCCTATAGTTTTGGTTATTTTTCCTTATGTGCATCACTTTGCACTTGTCTACATTAAATTTCATCTGCCATTTGGATGCCCATTCACTCAGATTTGCAAGATCCTCCTGCAATTCTTCACAGTCCGCTTGGTTTTAACTACCTTGAATAACTTTGGATCATCTACAAATTTGATCACTTCACTCTTTACTCCCTTTTTCAGATCATCAATGAACATATTAAACATCAGTTCTAGTACAGATCTCTGGGGCACTCATGTTCTAGATCTTTCCAGGTATTCTGCCTGCAAACTGCTGACATCAAGGTCTCCCAATGCCCCTGCAGAGCAGGAAGTGATCCCAAGAGTGAGAATCATGGAGATCCTCGAAGAACTGCTCCTTTTAGTTTCCCTTTAACTAGTTTCCCCATTTTTGCATAGTTCCTCTTTTTAAAGTTAAACATTACTGCAGGTTTTTTGCTCAATCATATTTGATTATAATATAATCACTATTACCAAACAGCTCTACCGCCGTAACCTCTGCACCAGGTCCTGCGCTCCACTTAAGACTAGATCCAAAATAGTTAAAAATACATTAAGAAAAGAATAAAAACATAAAAAGTAATAAAAAATAGAAATGTTTTTAAAAAAAAAAATTCTCACCTCTCCAAAGAGGGATCCAGTTGTCCTCTACAGCAGGCTGCGAAATGGCCCAAATCTTCTGCTCTCCCCACTCCCCTCTTTACCAGAGGGGAGGGAGGGGGAGGAACATATAACTGCTGAGGCTCCCATCAGGGCAGCCAGGGCATCTGGAAAAGGCACTCTAAACCAACCTAAAGCAATTCATCCTAGCCTGGGAGCCCCTGGCACCCCCGAGCCCCTTCCCCCAAATCACCAAGAGAGCACTGCTTCCCTGGGGCGCTGCCCCGGAGCATGTTCACTGGGGGTTGGGGGGGGCAACTCCTCTTAGACTCGGGTCCGCCATGGGACACAGGAGGGAGAAAGCAGGCAGCACCCTCTGCATCCACGCACAAGTCCTGTGCACCACGCAAGTAGGCTCTAGCCAGCCTGGCCTCACCCCCAGGAGGGAGGAGCAGGAGGCAGCCTCCCTGCACAGGACCTCTGCTTTGCACAGGGAGGCTCTTCTAACCAGCCCTCCCCAGTTGGCTCCTGGCTGCACCAGCACTGATAAGTGCACAGCTAGGAGTCAACTGGGGAGGACTGGTTAAAAGAACCTCCCTGCTGCGCAATGCATAAGACCTGCATGGGGAGGGGGGGCAGGGGCAGCATCTGCCCTGATGCCTCAGAGGAGGATCCGCCCCTGGGCTAGGCCTCAATCCTGCCTATAGCCTATTGCTTAAAAGGGATCAAGCTACTCCTTTGAAGCTCTGATTTAGGGTGAGGCGTTCACACAGTTGCTAAAACAGCCACTGACAATAGTGAGCCGAGATATGCTTACCACTCTTTCAATTCAAAGTTTTCTAATTAATTATTATTATTTTATATAGTGCGAGCTGTGTACTGGCACTTGTATAATCAGCAGTTCTGGACAAGTCCCTACCCCAGAGGGCTTACAATCTATGAGACACAAGGGGGGGGGAGACGGGGGGGTTAACATCTGGAGAGACAAGGATAAACTCATGAGATTGACAAAATGCAGGTGCAAGTGTTTCACTTAGTTACATGGAAAAGATTATGAGGGAGGATGCAATTTCAAGACTTTTGACTCACGACAGGGGGAAAGTATGACGGAAGCGGTAGGTTTTCAGGAGGGATTTGAAAGTTGGGAGGGAGGCAGCAGAACAAATGTATCCAGGGAGGGAGTTCCAGGCATAGAGGGCAGCAAGACAGAAAAGACAAAGACATTTAGAGCAGGGGAGTTGCAAGCAGGTGAGGATGGGGGCAGAGGAGGAGCGAAGCTCCTGGGCAGGAATGTGGCAGGATACAAGAGCGGAGAGATATACAGAGAACAAGGCGATGAAAAGCTTTGAACGTGAAGACCAGGAGTTTGTGCTGAATGCATTCCAGTAGAGGGAGCTAACATAGGGCGGAGAGATGGTGCTGAACGTGGTCAAAACGCCAAACAAGGTGGATTACTTTGGCAGCAGAGCGTTGAATGGAGATGATGGGGCCGAGACCAGCAACGAGGAAGTTACAGTAGTCAAGGCAAGAGAGAACTAGAGCATGGACTAGGGTTCTTGTAGTAGCAACAGTAAGGCAGAACCAGATTTTATTTATGTAATTATTTTTATTTATATCCCACCCTATCCCTGAAGGCTCAGGGCAGGTCACAACCACATAAAAATACAAGTAACTTTAATCCTGAACCAGCCTACCAGTCATGTCAGATAAATAACCAGCCACGGTACAGATAAACCACCACCACAATCCACTGTAAATATCAACAACACTAAACTAAAAACAAGTCATAACAAATATGTATACATAACTCAATCTATAACGGTATGGACATTATAGAGCAGCGTCTCACAGGGGAATTAAGTAGTCCACCCTTTGCCAAGACCCAGCTCCATGAAACGGGATCAGCGCTTAGCTGCCAAAACAGCAAATGAGGCCACAGCCCTAGAGAACACATCTCTAGAATCATTCATTAACATGCACCCCAGTTGTCTAGGAGGGATTGGGGGTTTAATACCTCAAACATCTTGCAGAGTTCCTTAGACTATAAGGGAAATTGCAGCAGATAAACCTGCCTGTGGCAGGATGGGCAGGGTAAAAAAAAGTTAAATAAATAAAGGTACACATCTTGTATCTGGGTACTACCACAGACGCAGGCCATCTCAGCATAGGGCAGACCCCCATACAGCCCTGTGACAACCGCTGACCTAAACCACTGCATACGCAAGGCTGTAAAAGCCCTTCTGTGTACTATGCTAGATCTGATCCGCACATAAAGGGCCCCTATGGAATCCAGTATTTATATAGGGGAGATACTCTCGAGATTGAAGCTGCAGCTGTATCTGTCTGCACATCAATATCTTTGATCCATTGCTTCAACAACTGGATTGCATGTTTCCACAATATAGAGAGAAGAAACTCAGGTGAGAATCTGAGATGTCTGAGGTTACTCAGGACACCAGACCACCAGTCACACCCAGAAAGAGTCAATCTTTCACTAAAGCAGAGTCTGGGCAAAGATTCAACAGATGAATGGACTAATGGAATTTTACTCAATAACTTAGGGTAGCAAGGATGAGTTTGGAGGCTACCAAGCTGATCCCAATCTCCAAGTGCAAAAACACAACCAGTGAAGCTTGGGGGGTGGCCTCCCAATAAAACGCTCAGAAAATAATTCTGTGTCAGTTCCAGGGTTGATATAGATGATTCCCCCCCACCCCTGTGCCCCACAGCTGATCTGTGGTATCACCTTGCTCTCAAAAATTCTTACAGCTGGAGCAACCAGGCAACCCCCACAGGCTCTAAAGAAACAGGTTACGGTCTTTGTAGACGACTTGGCAACTTGTCTAACATGTTTTATATGAGGGCCCCAGCTGTCTCTATTGGAAAAAACAATCCGCAGGTATTTAAACAACTGGACCTTTTCAAGCTTATTGCCATCCAAGGACCACCTGATTCTCTTGACCGAAGGGGCAAAAACCATCACCTTCGTTTTATTATAGTTAATCTGAAACTCTTCCTTCTTACATAACTCCTCAAATGCACATAATGTATGGCCCAATCCTAGATAAGGAAAGCAAAATTGTGTCATCGGCGTACATAAGTACCAGGACTCTTAAATTACCAATTTTGGGTGCCATATTATCCTCTCTGGCCCGATGACCACAGATCAGGCTGTTGACATAAAGGTTGAAGAGAGTCGGGACCAAAAGACAACCATGTCTAACTCCCCTGTTGGTAAAAGGGAGTCTGACATCCATACTGACATGAAAGCTGGTACCCATATACAAGGAGGCAATAAAGGAACAGGTCGTTGATCAATCCCCAGATTTTTCAACTTATTCCACAGTCTCTCTCGATTCACTAAATCGAATGCCGAGCAGAAAGCTACAAAAACTACAAAGAGTTTATGGTGGATTATTATATACTTCGATCAAATACCTAGTGATCGATGGTGGAACTATGAGCACTAAACCCCGCCTGCTCTTTAGCAATAATATTTTCACTGGTGATTTAATTTGTCAACCTGTCCAGACAAAGTCTAATATACAATTTGACCACAATACATAAGAGAGTAATGGGGCTGTAATTTTTAGGATCCTTCCTCGATCCTTTTTATAAATTGGGATCATTACCCCTGCCTTCCAATAATCTGGTATCATCCCTGAATTATTTATCAGCATTAATAGGTTCTCTAAACGCCTCCACCCACCAATCTGGCATCAGTTTATATAACTCACTAGGAAGAAAATGCCAGGCGCTTTCCTCACTCGGAGTCCTGCAATAAGATGAAGAACCTCTTCCCTCGTCACCGTCTTCCAGCCTGGTAGATGAACCTGCATCCCTTGAGTGGGCTGCTCAGGGTGAATTTTAGTTGCTTGGGAAAGTTCCATGAAATGTTCTTCCCGAAGTGAGCATGCTATTTTAGGTTCCCTGAAAATATCCCCATCCCCCTCAATTAAGGCAGAGCAAAATTGTCCAGAACTGCCATGAATCATTACCCAAAGAGGGAGGCTTGGAGGGCCTTATGTATTTATTTTTATTTATATCCCACCCTACCCCTGAAGGCTCAGGGAGGGTCACAACCACATAAAAATACAAGTATAAAACAAACAATTAAAAACCCACAAAACTAAAAACACCCCATCACCTCCCCTCCGCCCCCCGCAAATCTATCCCTGCCCACTGAATGCCTCTCTGCGGGTCCGAGTCATATGAAACTGAGCCAACGATGGAACCCGCAAGGCGGCACCATCGGCAGATCTTAACGGCCATGAAGAAGCATAAGGAGAAAGGCGGTTCTTCAGATACGTATTTTAGCAATATTATACAGGGCAAAGTGGCAGGATCTTGCAACAGCCTGAATCCGAGGCGTAAAAGAGAGGGAGGAGTCAAAAAATTGAATTTCAGGCAACATGCCTGAGGAACAGGTTGGATTGGGGGGGGGGGAGGGGAAGAGACGAGTTCAGTCTTTGCCATATTAAGCTTGAGTTGGCGGCAGAACATTCAAGCAGAGATGTCAGAGAGACAGTCAGCACTATGAGACTGGGTGAAGAGGAGTGAACAGGAGTGGAGATATAAGAGTTGTGTGTCATCAGCATACAGGTGGTACTGGAAGCCACAGAAAGAGTGTAAAGGGAGAAGAGGGCCCAGTACAGAGCCTTGGGGGAACCCCCACACAGAGGGGAAGCAACGTAGGAGGAGGAGGTACCAGGAAGAGAAACATTGAAGGAGAGGTTCGAGAGATACAAAGAAAACCAGTCAAGAACAGAGTCCTGGAAACCAAGGAAGCATAGCAAATCCAGGAGGAGACTGTGGTCAACAGTGTCAAAATTAACAGCAGAGAGATTGAGAGACACAAGAAGGGAGTAGAGGCCCTTAGACTTAGCTACGAGAAGGTCATCAGTGGTTTTGGTGAGGACAATCTCAGTTGAGTGGAGAGGGTGGAAGCCTGATTGAAGGGAGGAATTAGAAGAGAGGAATTCAAGACAGCTCATGTAGACCACCCCCTCCAGGAGCTTGGAAGCAAAGGGTAGGAATGAAACGGGGCAATAGCTGGAAAGGTCAGAGGGGTCAAGAATGGCCTTCTTAAGGATAGGGGGAAACAGTAGTGTGCTTGAAAGCCAGCGGAAATGACCCTGTAGAGAGGGAGAGATTGATGATATGCAGCAGAGAAGGTGCAGCGGTGGGGGCAATTGCCATTAGGAGGTGAGAGGGGATGGGATCAAGAAGACAGGTGGAGGGGTTGGAGGAAAAGAGGAGGGAGGTGACCTCATGAAGGGATGCTGGGGGAGAAGGAGACGAGTGGCAGGAGGGGAAACAGCAGGGAAGGAAATGGGGGTGGGAGAGGGCTAAGAAGCAATAGCAGCAAGGTGGAGTTTATCAAACTTGTTGAAAAAGGAGAGAAGATCCTGAGAGAGGAAGGAAGGGGAAGAGAGGGAGACTTCCAAAGGGAAGCAAATGTTGAGAAGAAACAGCAGGGGTTGCAAGATTGAGTTTTGATTAATGTGTAGTAGCGGTCTTTGGCTAGAGAAAGGGCAGTTTCCGCCAGAGGCACTCAGCTGCTCAAGAGCAGGATTGGAGGTGGCGGATAGTAGAGGTGAGCCAAGGATGAGGGTTTATACGATGGACAAGACGGCACGAGAGGGGAACAAGGGAGTTGAGGGTGGAGGAGAGGGATGAGTTGAAGACGGAGGCAGCAGAGTCCAGGTGGTGGAGGAGACAGATTATAGAAGGGGGAAAAGGGTGGAAGCAAAGTCAAGAGGGTAAATGGACCGACGGTTACAGAAAGAGCGAGAGGTTGGGGAAGCACAAGGGGGCGAGTGGGAAAGACGGAATTAAGTAAGGTGATGGTCAGAGACAGGAAGGGTGTCAAAGGAGAGATCTGAGAGAGAACAGTACTTTGATAAGACTCTGTCAAGGGAGTGGCCGTCACAATACATCAGGTAATCAGTCCACCGGCAAAGGTGAAAAGAAGAGGTCAGCGAGAGGAAGCAGAAAGCAGCACAGTCAGAGGGGGTGTCCACATGGATATTGAAGTCCCCAAGGGTGGGAATATAGTCCTCGGAAAGGAAGAAACAAAGCCAAGCATCAAAGTCAGGGAGAAGAGAGGAGGGAGCTAGAGGCTAATGTGCTCCTCAAGTCTGGGTGTGCTCCTCGATTCACGGCTCAGCCTGGAATCTCATGTTGTAGCTGTGGCGGGGAGTGAATTTCGGCAATTACATCTTGTCCAGCAGCTTCGGCCATATCTCTCAGACTCTGACCTCGCTACTGTCATCCATGCCTTCATCACCTCGAGGCTTCTGGATTACTGCAACGCGCTCTACGTGGGGCTACCCGAGAAGCTGTTCCGGAGGCTGCAGCTGGTGCAGAATGCCGCAGCCCGTCTCCTTACGGGGGCGGGCCACAGGGAGCACATGACACCAGGGCTCCGGGCTCTGCACTGGCTGCCTATAAAGCACCGGGCCAGGTTCAAGGTGCCGGTTCTAACCTTTAAAGCCCTTCACAGCCTGGGCCCTCCTTATCTGTGGAACCGCCTCACTCCCCATGTGACCCTTGAAATCCTCTGTGGGAGCCTTTTTCGGAGGTTCCCCGGGCGAGGTGGGTGGCCATGATGTTAGGTCTTTTTCGGTGGCCGCCCCTGTACTGTGGAATTCGCTCCCAGAGGAGGCTCGGTTGGCCCCCACTCTCCTGCTATTTCAGTGTTTATGTAAGACCTGGCTGTTCCGCCAGGCCTTTGGCAAGGGGAAGGGTTTCTTTTCCCTGTATTGGTGATTTTTTAATTATTTTAAATTGTTTTATCATTTATATTATTGTTTGCCGCCCCAGGCTGCCCTGTGGGAAGGAGGGGCGAGATAAAAGATTTAATAAAAATAAAAAATGCAATGTGTCTCAAAGGAAGAGAAAGAGAGCGAGCAAGGAGTGCTGAGGGGTTGAAACTGGCAAGATTTGGCATGGAACAGGCTAACACCACCACTGGTTCATTCAGAGTGTGGCGAGTGGGTGAAGGTGAGGCCGCCAAGGGAGAAGGATTTGAACTCGGGACCTCCAGCACCCAGAACGGCACACTTGCGCTCACGCTACCAGGCTTCCCCAACCAAGGGAGCGGGAAGCAGGAGTGACAGTGTTACAGGAGGGAATTCAGGTTTCTGTAAGGGCAAGGAGCTGGAGGGAGCAGGAGAGGAAGAGGTTGTGGATGAATGGTGCTTTCTGGATGGAAGAGCAGCAGTTCCAGAGGGCGCAAGAGAAAGGAAGCTGAGATGGGGGAAGATGGGATGGGGATACGGTTGGAGAGAGGGGGCGAGAGTAGGCATGGGGTAGAAGCTGGAAAATGGGGAGGTGGAAGAATGTTGCTTCAAGGGTGGAGGTGGAAAAGACGTTTAGGACACAAGAAGAAAAGGTGGAGAAGGGAGGAGAAGTACATGGAAGCAGACCAGATGTTTACTGCAGGCGGACAGGATTAGTGGATTGGTGATGGCATGGTGCAGCGATGCAGTGAAAAGTGTAGCAGGAAAAGGGGGGGGCTGGCCACAGAAAGGCCAGAGCCCTTTTGCATCACCTTTTGGCTGCCGCCCTCAGGAGCAGACTGGAGAAGAAATGGAAGGAGATGGGTACTTGGGGATGAAGACAGTTGATTAGTAGGTGCTAATTAAATCCTAGTAGCTTTAAACACAATGTCAGCTTTAAATGCAACGTCAGCTAATCCTAACTAGGGCTGAAATGAGACATCAGAAAATTCTTGTGAGAATATCTGAGAAAACGAGAATCAGGCTCGAGATCTCACTGGGATCTCAACACCTGCTTCAAGTTCTCTCAAAATTTTTAACCCTGGCTCACCACAAAAAACACCTGTTTGGTGAGGGGGGCACACTGACCTGGCTTTTCAAGCAACTGCCCTGGCAAGAGGTTACCCTCCAGGGGTCCCAGCTCTGCTGGCCAACACAGAACCTTGTAAAGTCCGCAAACGGCTGCCTGGTCGTTTCAGTCTGAAATAGACCAGGCAGACAATTGCGTTTTGCAGGGGCCAGTCTGGCTCGAGTCGAGTAGTCCTTTGCAAACCAGCTTCCCAAGGGAGTTCCCTGGTTCAACACCTCCCCCCACTGCCCCCTCCATCAGGGAGCCCCCAGCCCCCCTTGGCAAAGCGCGGAGCCCCGGTGAGAGAGCTGACCGCTTGTCTCCCCCCCCCGGGTCTCAGTGCTTTGCAAAATGTCTCTGGTGGAAGGGGCAAGTAGGATAATCTATACCCACCTCCTCCCCCCAGGAAACGTCCTTTCCTGCTCCCTGCAAAACGCTGAGCCTTGGGCAGAGATCCTACTGCTTCTGTCTCTCCCACTCTAGGCTCAGCACTTTGCAAAGAGGGACTGGATGCTTCTCAAGTGGGAAGTTCCCCACTGCCACCTCTACCAGGGAAATGCCCTTGAGAAGCTCCCAGCCCCCTCCCCCCACAACTGGAAAGCACTGAATCAAGGGCCAGAGAGACAGAAGTGGTTGGATCTCTGACCTGGGCTCAGAGCTTTGCAATGCAGGGGCTAGGTGCTTTCCAAGGGGGTTTCCCTGGCGAAGAGAACAGTCGGTCCCCCACTTCCACAGGCAAACCCCCTTGAGAAGCACTGAACCCAGCCCCTCTTTGCAAAGCACTGAGCTGGGGACAGGAGAGACCATCAATATGTGGACAACACCCAAACCAATTTATCTTTTTCATCTGACCCAGGTCATGCAGTCTCAGTGACTGGCTGTCATTGGGGTCGATGTGGGTGAGCCAATTGAGGCTGAATCCAGACAAGAATGAAGTGATGATGGTTGGCCGGCCCAAGTGGGGGGGTGGGGTTAGGGACAATACAGCCTCTCCTAGTTACTCCCACCAGCAGAGTTCCACTACTGGAAAACTAAGAAAAACACTAGCAACATCTCAAGCTGAGAACAAATCCTTGACCAACTCACACTTCCTGCAAGAAAACCCTCACTGTGGAAAATTCCCCAGGAATTTCCCTCATGCTGAACTCCCAAAATAAGGCTGTTATAAATGCAAACACTGAACAGCTGGACTAACATCTAAAAACTCTACCCCAATTAGTCCCAATAAGATCCCTCAGAGAAGTGGACCAAAGCTCTTCCTGTGCACACTATTTTCCATGCACATTGCAATTAACTAATGGCAGAGTCATCTCACTGCCATTAATATTGCATAACGTGCCTTGTTATGAACAGTGGATCACAAAGTTCATCTGCTTTGTGGTCCACTCTTCATAACAAGGCATGTTCTTGCCCAGAACGTCTGGGCATAAAAGCCACACATCTGTTCAAAAATATGAGTTTCTGCTGAGAGAGAAAAAAATGGTCAAGGTAGAGTTAAGTTGAAATACCTACTTACATCTATTGAAGCACAACAACAACAACAAAACCACAAATCTGGAATATCACAAAGTAGTACCGTGCTGCACAAAGCTCCATGCACCTCCTTCAACAGCCATAGTAAGTGTGGCTGTTACTGAGCAGCAAAGAATTCTTAAAATACTAATCTGGGTTACTACTTTGTGGCAGTCATCATATAGTAAAACATGGCTCAACATGCAGTTTATGCTTCCAAAAGAATGTGAATGAACTCGTTTTATTAAATTAGAGTAGCAGATTTAGCTGTAACACCCTAATTCATAAAAAAAATAAGAGGCAAAAAGGGCAGCAAGACATAAGCAATCACCTCCATACAATTCCCTTTACGTGTTGAGTTTAATTATATGGAGCCTGCACTCCTACATTTGGGGTGTAATCCACTGCCATTAAAGCCAATGAAGGAGTCTCTGAACTAAGGATTGCTTCCAAAGTACCAGATGACAATGTTATGAAGTGACACACTAAGCAGACTGCTGACACACTTTCTAAATTAACAAATGTAGAATGAGGGGAATGTTAATCTTTCACTTTAGTTTTTGCCAAAGGTTCATTTTACACTTTTTATATACAGGAAAGAAGTGAATGGGATAACTCTCAAGAAGAAAGCAATGCCTGCTTTCCACTGGGCTTTCAGATTCATAAGATTTTAATTCATAGGATTATAAAATGTGAGACTAATTATCTGGGACAACTAAGAAACTAATGCTGTGTTTATTTTAGGGCTTTGAATCTGGGCCAGCGGTGCAAGGCAGGGAGTGGAGCCATGCTGACAGTTATAAACTGGCCAAAGGAAACGCAGGCTGCTCAAGCGAAAAGGCCATCCAGAAACTAGTTCTGTTTGATCCAATGCAACCCTTTCCTGGCTGGCTCTAGCCCATTATAAGCTCCTTGAGTGATCACTGGGTCTTTCATCAGAACAACTAGTTTGCTGAAAGTCTACTGCCCCTCCCGCCTTGATCAGCTGCTCCTGCCCACCAAAGATTGATTTCCTCGTCTTTTTATCTTGGTTGTGTTCCCCGACTTGACTCTTGGCTATCCTTTGGATGGACACTCCCTCTTCCTCCCAACAGATCTCCTAGCTTCTGACTCAAAGCACAATGTCAACAGACTTCTGCATGGTCTTCTGACCCAGGTGTCCCATGAGATCAGTTCTCCGGCTCCCATACTCAGCACCTGGACCACACCCGACAGTAAATGTGCTTTGTCACATAGCCGTAGCTCCTTGTATTCCAGTATCTGTGTGTACGTGAGCATGGTAATGGTCTGCAGCTGCAGAGGAATAGTTTATCTTTATTTATTTATTTATTTATCTATCTTAAAATTTATGCGCCACCCCCTCCTGCCTCAGGCATCTCAGGGCGGCTCACAACATCAATATGGAACTGCAAGCCCAGGTTTGGATCTACAAGCTGCCAGCCGGACACGTGGACCCTGCAGGCATAGGAGCAAGGAGATTAGCCTGCTTTCAGCAGTGAGCAGGCAGTCTCCACTTCCCGCCCATACCATAGCAATTCACTGAAAGCAGGGGTTTCCTATTCCCTGCTTAACAGCTGAATTAGCAAGGAACCCCAGGCAGACTTCCCAGCTGCAGGACATATGTTTGGAGGTGAGGGAGAGCAGCTAGCCTGTCTCAGTCTACCAGCAGCAACCCCTGTCCCTTTCTGGCTAGGAATGCTGCTAGCAGACTGGGAGAGGACTCTACTGACAGTAGCACCAGGGAAGATCCTGTTGCTGCTGTGAGCAGAGCCATCAGTGTTCCACACACCCACCAACATGCAGACTCCCATTTGGGAGTCTGTGCACTGCTATTCATGCCCTTGTTACAAGGGTGGATAATACACAGGAATGTGCCAAGCAGCATACTTAAACTTATCACAATCAACTTGTACATATCTGCAAAGTTTAGATTAAAGAAACCATGGAAACTGTGTAGTTCTCTAATATATAAAGGGTCCAAGCACTGCTCCAACTTAAGAAATCATAGTTACAATGACAGTTAAAGTTTAGAGAGTTTACACTGAAAGGGAATGAGAAATTAGATATCTGAGCTATCTCCAATGTGGATGCAGAAAGATTGCACAAGCCAGTACAATTCAATAAAGGTATAACACAAATTATCTCTCTAGTTAGAACTTGGGAGGTGTTAAAGTAGAATGGTGAACGCAGATGACGAGCACAACTTTGTCAAGCTGGGTGTTTGCACAACATGACTGTGTGTCTTTCTAAAGCATGTGTGGTGGCAGGAAGGAAGGCTACCCAATGCTTATTACATTCCTAAATAATTAAGAACTTGGGCACTGACCATTCCGCAGATAAGAGATTATTCTCTTTTGAATACAGGACACTACTCTACTACTGTAAACAGAAAGACTAATGGGGCAATAATTGAACAAACTTGCTAGGGGTGTGCAAAAGGCACCCCAATAACTTTCATTTTCATTATTAAAAATCCCTGAGTTTTCGGGTTTTCATTTAAAACCCGTTCGTTCTCATAAAACTATTAAACTACTTTCACCAGCCAGGACAGGCACAGATCTAGTTCACAACTGGTTGCCGCACTGCCCCAAGCACTCCCCCACATCGGTGGGCAATATCAACTGAAACTGATCCAAACAAACAAGACAGGACAAAGTTTCCATAACCTCAAACTAACTCTACAGGTAAAACGGCACCACGCAAGTCATGGTGACTACAAGCAATTTTGTCTACAAAGTAATTCATAAAAATGTCACAGCTGGCATTAGATGACTCCATTTCGGGGGGGGGGGGGGGGGGGGGGGAGGACACCAGATTAACCAGGTCCCTCACCACCCGGAAGACTTTGCAGACACTACGATAGTGGAGAAGAAAGCTTTCTTCGTCACCATCACAGCCACGGCATAGTCCTTTAAAAACTATCTATGTCGCAATTGGTCAGCTTAAGCACAAGTCAAGCACCAACTGCGCCCTAACCGCCTACCCTTCCGCTTCTGCCTCCTCCAGTCCTCCATATATCAATTAACAAAATGAAAATGAATTGCACACCTCTATAAACTGTAGTACTGAGCTGTTCTCATAGGGAGCACAAACCGATGCAATGGCTGGGTAGAAAGAAACCAGAACCTCACAATGGGTGTTTTTAGACAAGTGCCTTCCCCCACACATTATGCATGCTTCAGGGCTGTGTTGGTGCCCTATGCAGCCTGCAACATACATGATGAGTGGATCACTGGTGGGTAATGGGTGGGGAGGTGCTTGTCTAAAGACACCCAATAAGAGATCTAGAAAGGCCTATCAAAGCAGTACACCAGGGGTGGGAAACCTTTTCTATCCTGGGGGACTACTTTGAAAATCAGGACAAGTTCTGAGGACCACATACATGCGCTTAAGGGGTGCACTCAAAAAATGAGGGCCCAGATCTTGGATTTGTGCCATGGAGCTGTCCCTTATTCTTGTCTGCATGCCCTCATCTTTGTTCCCTTACCCTGATTTCAGTTTTTCAGTATTTAGAAATAGAAACTGGATCCAGGGGCAAGATCGAGGAACTGGAAAGGAGTCACGTAAAGACTTGCTGCAGGCTGCATTTGACCCAGCCCCAGGCCTTATGTTCTCCACCCCTACAGTACATCAAGGCAAGCTAGGGATCAAATGAAATCATAAAAGTCGGAGACAGGATGTCTCTGCATAACCACAGGGGACATCAACTCCACAGTACTAACAGTGGCCTTATCCCAAGGCGGATCAATTTTATCAAGCCTTCATACCATTCTGTATTTATGCTGCCACCTCACAGACTCTGATCAGGGAAGGTCCTTTGGGTGGCAGCATAAACACAGAAGCTATTCCTTGATACCCCATTTACAGTTGTGCTTGCAGTGATTTATGGGGTTGGTCATCTTATTCCCAATCTGGCTGTTGCAATGCACTTTTGACAATTCCCCGCAACTTATTTTTTAGCAAAGGGTTCCCTGCTCACCACCTGACAGCTGATATAATGGGAACAGAGAAACTCATCTGAATTGGGACAAGAAATCCCCTGGTTGGGGCTCCCTGTTTGCTATGGGTCAACGGTCAAGTGAGGTACAGGGAAACCAGCCTCACTGAGTCCCATAATGAAATTGGCTAAGCTCTCATTCTCCTAGTCAATTTCAGGCCAATGCTGTTCAATCCAGCCCAATGTGAAGCTGACCATAGTAATGAGCACTTGAAGAAAGCAATTCAGCAGGGAATAACCCACTCCTGCCTGACAACTGTCAAGTGGTTCCATCTCGAGGTTTCTCTGACCATTTACAGATTGTGCTTTCCTCTTGTGAAGGTGAGGAAACCAAAAATATTCTCCTACCCCTGCCCCAAATAAAGCAGTTTGAAGGCGATTGTTTCAACTTTGACCCAAGCCACAGCACGAGGATTGGGATGCAACCATGGAGACACAGAAAGTAGAGTGGCATGTTAACTGTGTTTTCAGCAGCTGCACTGCAGATTTCCTCATGAGTTCCCCGATACGTTCCAGGCAGGAAACTTATGTTTGAGTGACCAAACATAAGAGGGCCACCTGCGTTATGCAGCTGGAATGAGTGACAAGCATCATGTGTAGACATACCCAAAGAGGAAGCAAAAGGCTTGAGTTCAGTCTCAACAGTCTTGTCTGTACTAACAAAACCCACTGATCACCCCCACCATTTTCATAATAGTGACCACCACTTTGTTCATTAAGGGTACACTGAAGAATTACTTTAATAGTAGGGGATTCCATTCTAAATGTTATCAGTTAACATTGTGCTTAAAACATCTATAGCAATCTACACTACACTAACCATGGTAAAGATAAGCTGATGTTAAAATAGTGTTTTTTTTCTTTAACTTTTTCCTTAAAGAAGAACAGAGCTACGTAGCTTGCTTTGAAATATTTCAGGTTCCAAACACAGGATATGTATGGAAGAGTGGAGGGCTTCCATTTTAAGATACTGGAGAAATTAATCTATATCGAACAAATAGGAACCACTTCAATCAAGTGGGAGAATGCCAAACAGCCAATATACAGGCAGTCATATGGCAGCTGCGCTATCTAAGCACAGGAAGAACAGTTTTTAGAATCCAGCAAGAGATGCCGTTACCACTTCATAGGAAGCATAAACCCAAAACCAATTCTGGAGTACCTTGAAAGGCAGGCTGAAATTGGTTGGGCAGACCTAAATGACAGTTCTGGTGAAAGCACAATCAGGGATATTAATTCTTACATTTTAATCTATGGTGTATTTTTTTAAGATCTATTTATTTATTGGTATATTTTTGTATTTGTGTTTCTTGTTAGCCGCCTCAAGCTGCTAAGAGCAGAAGACGCGGGATATAAATATTTTAATAAATAAATAAAGTAGCAAGAGGTTACGGGTGTATTCACGCAAAACCCTCACAGCAGAGAAAACAGAGCAGAGCCCATGAAGACTGTGTGTGCCTGTTGTGTTAAAGTGCTTGCATAGCAAGAAACACATGCCAAGCAATTTTCCCTTTTCGCACAGTACACCACACGGGGAGGAATGGGTTCCAACTCTGCTCTATGGTGTATTCCTCTGCTCAGAGAGGGTTGTGCAAATGCACCCAAGTCTTGGAATGGGTGCACTACATAAAGCGGTTACACAGAATATTACAATAATTTCTGGATGTGAAGAAGTAATATTAAGTAGATTCAATATGGATGCAATCCCAATCCCCACATTACTGTGTGCACTCTGGTTACCCAGGACAGAATGATAGGAATACTGAGATCAGGGGACCATCAAGTGGGGTCACAACAGGTAATTACACAAATTACTTTAGTAACTTATCTAGGTTAATGTCCTGAAATTGCCATTAAATCTTTCCTCTGGACTACTCATTCTGGAATACACACTTGGCACTAGACTGCACAATCAGGAACTCTGAAGTGATCAAGTGTGACCGTAATTCAAGTTTACACCCTAGATTGTGAAGGTGACTTAGGCTGTGACTTGCACTGTGGAGTGCTTTGAGTGTTAAACTATCCCTTCAAAACTAATTACAACTTTTAGACCCTGGCCACCATGCTAAATGGAAAGGGGAGGGAGTTACAAGGCTGCCACCAAAATAATCAAGACTCATCAAGTTAATGATAAACTGAATGCAAGAAGGATGCATCCAAAATAAGCTCTTAGCCTATGCAAACAAGACACACAACTGCTTTCCCTGCATGCAAACATCGCTTATTTCAGGATTCGTTAACTACAGTGGAGTATGCTTAAGTCAAATTTCTCCAGCCATGTAAAAAAGTTACAGAAATTTTACTTAAGCAAACCTTAAGGAAATGGACCTGTAGATAGAGAAAACTGATGCTCAAATTAATTTAGCACTAGGTTTCTTTATCTCCAGTCCCTTTCCTTTTCCTCAGAAAAGAGTAGACACCAAGACAGAGCTGTGTGTGCACACATGTCATTTCTGACTGTGGGAGATTTCGGTGGACTTGACACAGGGGAACCTGTGCTCACTTCTTACAGCCCACTTGAGATTCTGGAGTCAGAACTTCAGAACTAACAGGATCACACACACCTCTGCCTGGCTGTCAATGCATGTCCAGAGAGAACTAATGTTCCTTAACACCCATCTCCACCCATCCGTCATGAAGACTCACCCTCATCAAGTAGATGCTACAGTATTTCAACAACATGATGATGCCAAGAAATGAAAGATTATGGTATTACACCTTAAAAATTTGAGTTACCAGGAGTCAGAATTCTACTTATCCAGATCAAGATGTGTTCCCTTATATACCTGTGGGAAACAAATTAATTTCACTTATGCAGAAATTCAAGTTCTATTTAAATTGATTCCACTGTATAGGAATAGATGTAGATATCACTGTGCAGAGCTCCAAATTTTCCTGTTCATTCCAAAAAGGCAGTAAAATAGAAGACTATTAAGTATTAAAAATGACCAGCAAATACAATTCATATTAAATCGTCAACCCAATTAGTGTTTAGCCCTAGCCCTATTCTCTCAAAGTGACACATAAGAAATAGGAAAGGCCTGAAGAAAGACATGGGTGAAAAGCATACCCGTAGAGCACGGGTGGAGAACTTTAGGCCCAGGGGCCTAATGTAGCCTGTAGATACATCTGGCCCTCAGATCCAATTCCTACCCCCACGCACGGAAAGACTGAGTTCAGAGTAACTGAAAGTATGAAGCTATGCATACAAGGAAAGGGGACAAATCCATTACATGGACCCATAATTTGGGCCCTCCTCTTCTGGGGTGCACCCTGTATGCACCCAACCCCCAGCTCCTTTGCAGCCCTGAGTGACCCCCCCACCCTTGCATAGGTGACTGGCAGATGAGATTAAATTAGAGCAACGGACACTCAATGGAGCCAGGAGCACACCCTATGACTTGGGAAAAGGTACACTAAAGGAGATACAATTAAATCCTACTGTAATGCTAGAGCCATGCCATGATAGGGTTTAGTCTTGTTTGGCTGAGGGGGAAAGAATGGCAACGCTGTATGAGCCTGACAGAAGTGGATTAACGCGCTGCTCTTTAACACAGTCCTGTAGCCCGGTTTGGTGCCATGCAGACAATCGCGACTCATAACTGGATGGACATGGCGATTACTTCGCAAGAAAGAGCTCTATCAAGCCATGACAGAGGGGAAGAGAGAGCATCATGGCACTGGACGAGCGCCCCCAACGCGAGGCTTACAGCCTGGTAACAAGGCGTGGCAGCGGCTGGGGGGATCCCTCTCCCTCCCCCCCCACCCCGGGCCAGGCGGGATCGGGCGCCCCTATGTCCGTGTCCCAGCGCTGCATGGCGCTGTTCAGCCTGCCTTGCAGAGGGAGCTCGAGTCCCGCTCTGCACTCGCAGCGCCTCTCACTCCGCAGCGCGCACGGCGCAGCGAGGCTGAAGCGGGACACGCAGCAGCAGCAACAGCACTAGCCGTGCTCAGAAGGAGGCCGGACCCTGATGGCAGGCGAGGGGCGCTGGGGAGCGCGAGCCAGGCCGAGCCACACAGCGGCGGAGGCAGTAGCGACGGTGGGAATCCAGGTTCGGGGCAGAGCGAGAAAAAAGAAGGGGGCCGGGAAGAAGGGGGAAAATCAGGCGAGCTGCAAGTTGAGGGCCCCTTCGTGCGAGAGGCGAAATTAATTGGGCTGGGGATACAAGCAGGGAAGCGGAGAACGATTAGCAGCGGCTGTCCCGTAGAGCAGACAAAGAAAAGAAGATGGAGTCGGCCGGGCCCAGCGCGGCGCTGTGGGGAATGGCGGCGGGAGCGGCAGGCAACATTGGGGACGATAGAGGGAGACAAAGCCCCCTGCTTCCCCGACGGCGGCCGCTGCGGGGCCCCAGCCCAACCGGAGCCCCATCGTGACACCTAGAGGCCGGAGAAAGCGACTGCAAACCCCCCGCCATCGCTTACCTGTGTCCGGACCCCGCCGGGCCCGCTCCTCCAGCTAAATCCTGCCGCCGCAACCGAGCCCCGGACCGGCCCTGCCGAGCCGCCGCTAGCGCCCCGCACACCCCACTGGTAGCGGCCGCCGCTAGTGCCCAGCACCAGCTCGCGGTTTAATCGTTCCACAGTAGCTTCGGACACAAAATGGCGGACTCCGAATCTAGTGCGCGTGCGCCAGCCCGGCTGTCGCTGCCGCCGGAGCCGAGCGACGGGTGGAGGGAGCGGGGAAGGTACCACGCGAAGCATTATGGGAGGGTTCGCTGCGCGCCAACTTCAAACGGGACCCGGGCTACAGCGTCAGGCGTACGCATTACGTCATACGCCGCGTCGTTGAGTCGGCCCAGGAGTCGTCTTTGGTACCTTATCTCGGGAGTACGGGGGTGTCCACGGGGAGACGGGCTGGGCGGGTTCTTTGGCTAGGTAGGTCTTTGGCCCCGGGGCTCGGTGGGCAGCGGTATCGTCTCGGGCTGGTCTCTTGTCTCCTGTTCTCTCCAAGTCCAAAGGCGTCTCTGGGCCTGGGGAGGCGGGATTCGGGATCGAGAGTTCTCGCGGTCCCGGCTCGGTGCCTTGTGGGGAAAACCCCTTCCTCTTTGCTGTCGCTATGCAGCCCCTGGGTTGGGTCCCTGCGCCCCTGCTGCTGAAAACACCATCGCTGCCAGACCCGGTTAGCCGTCTGGCCTAGCCGGTACCATCCCCCGTGCTGTTTCTTCCCAGCTATGGGATCCGGGGGCTGCCTCCTGGTTGGCTAGTCATCAGTTTATCCATCCCCCCATGAATTTACTGGTTTTTAACCTGATTACTGTAGGTCTCTACAACGTGACCCACTAGGTTAATTATGTTGGATATCTAAACAACATTCTCCACTGTTCTAAGCTTGTAGCTTGATAACTTCCATAAAGCTTCCCTAATTCTTGTATTGTAAAAAATGTTAAGTAACAAGCCCTTAGTCGGTTTTCTCCACACCATTCATGATTTTTATAGGCTTGTTACAGTTTCCTTAGCTGTATTTTTTTTCTGACGATGAGGATCCTAGTCTTTTAGCCTCTTGTGGAAGCTGTTCCCTGTACATAATCCTCTTCCTTGCTCTTTTCTGCACCTTTTCCACTTCTAGTACATCCTCTTTGAGATGGGATGCCCAGAATTGCACGTGGCATTCAGGTGCACCATGGGTAGTTTACTCGTGTCCACCCATGGGATGCGTGTGGGAACGTCCCGTTTGAATTCAGAGGTGCGCGGGTGTGCATTCCTGCATCTCGTGCGCCTCCATCACCCCACGGAGCAATCAGCAAAAAGGCAGGTTGTTCCGTGCGCGGAGATGGGTGCACGCCTGTCTGCTTCCCCCCCCCCCAAACGCTCTGTTCAAAAACAGCCATGGCTTTATATACTGTAGCATTATTAAGATATTCTTATTAAGTTATTCTTAACGTCGTTTGCCTTTTTGACTGCTGGTTCATGCTGACCTGATATTCAGTGCTATCCACAGTGACTCCAAGATCTTTTCCTGAGCTGTAATGCTTAATTTAGAACCCCACCCTGTGTGTGTAAAGTTAGAATTATTTTCAGTGTGCATTAGTTTGTGCTTGCCAATGTTGAATGCTATCTGACACTTTATTGCCTAGTCATGCTGTTTTGTGAAATCCTTCCGTAATTCTTTACAGTCTACTTGTGACTTAACAATCCTGAATACTTTTGTATCTTCTACAAACTTTGCCATTTACTGTTCATCTCCTTTTTCAAGTCCTTAATTAATATACTGAGTGGCACGGTCCCAGGCCAATACGGGTCCTTAGAGCATTCTGCTGTTTATCTCTATTTTTTAATCTTTTAATCAGCTAATGATCCATTAAAGGATCCTCCCCTATCCTATTACTACTTAGTTTTCTTAAAAACCTTTCGAGAAGGATCTTGTTCAAGGCTTTCTGAAAGTCCAATACACTATATTGACTAGACCACCTTAGCCCACAAGTTCGACGCCCTCAAAGAATTCCCATAGATGGGTGAGGCATGACTTGTTTTTACAAAAAACATTGGGGAAGAATCAGTATGGATCATGTCTATACGTGTGTCATTCTTTATTGTGTTATCTACTTCATCGTTTGGTGCTGTGGTTGGTCTGACATGTAGTTTCTGGAGATGTTGCATTGCCTACCTTCTAGTGCTCTCTGGCAGAACCTTGCTTTAGTGACTGTTGGATGAATGCTGTCTGGTGCTGGATAATTATTACTGTTTAGCAGTTTGCTGTAAAAAAAACTCTGTTGACACATCAGTTTAATGCCATGGGGCATTATTTGCAAGGAGGTAGATGGACAACTTGCCCCCACTCCAACTTCTTTTAAATGATGCCCCACTTCTGTTTTGCTGCGTTATCAAGAGGCCATGTGGGAGCCAAGTTGCTAAGAGCAGCTCCTGTCTCATTCCCAACACCTTTGCAGCAGCCTCAACCCAATTTGTAAAACAGCGGAGTGTGCACTGTTCAGCATTGGAAAGCATTGAATGGTTCCTGCAGGATGGGGCTGCTGCAGCTCTTCTCAAGGGACTTCTGTGTTGCTCAACTGTATTAGGTGCTGGGGGAGTGAAGCACAAGGCTTCAAGAGTTGAGGTCTACTGCAGCTACCACAAGACCTTATAGGTCCCTCCTGACCATATTGCCTCAGAGCAATTCCAAATGTATGCCAGTCCATGGGGGAGCAATGATTCTCCTGTTTGAGGCACTTTTCACTTATTACTGTCCCTTGTACCATATCCATTCTCCTTCCCTGCCTGATACTCTATTTTGCTCTCATGGCATCTTTCATGGCTCCCTCCAGCTGCCTGTCCTGTTTTTCCTAATGGCTCCAGCATCGGTCAGCTCCAGCATTTACTCTGTTCTCTGAATTGAGATTGCCCAAGCCTCCTGCCTAGGCTCAGAGCATTAGATAGATGCCAGCCCCATTCTCTTAAATGAAGCTTGTGCTGATGCAATGTTTTGAGAATGGAAGTAAGTTAAAACCGAGTTGTAAGAGATTGTGACCATCATAATTTAAAGGTAAACCTGTCTCCAAACTAAGCATTGCAAACCAGGAAATTCATCGTTAAGAGGATAACACAATGTTGTAGCTATAACTAATACATTTTTGTGTTTGTGGCCCCAAATTAGATCAAATTGATATGGAAAGGCAAGCTCCCCTTCCATCTTCTCCCCGTCTATGATATTGCTGTGTAGTGGATTTATGGTTGACTGGGTACCTTAACTATACACTTCCAGATGTTTGGAATTTCTTGAAGCTTAACCAAGAGTTTCCTGATTCATGCTGCCTGTTTTTAAAAAGATTAGCTTTTATACATAAACTCTGACAAGAAACTAAAAAAAAAAGTCTGATTCTTTGACAATACTCAATATCAACCTGCAGTCCTTTTTTGAGAAATAACTTCTGGGTCAAGTTCTTGACTGAAGCGAGTGGGATTTATGAGCTTGCAAGTGGTTTCAACCATAACACTGTGCTGCTTAGATTTTGGTTTGTGCTTGAAGTCCTGTTGATGCACTAGGGACACGAGTAGGAAGTGGCCAAAAGTGCAAGTGGAAAGTGTTTGGATGGTGGGCCTATGTGAGGGTGTAGGGGAATTTAGCAATAATGGTGAAGATAGGGAGCAGGGGGTTCCTCTCAGGGAGACCAGAGGATTAGGAATTCTCTACTAAGACTTGTTTGAAAAGCTCAAGCTCCCTATGGCACCGCTGCCTCCCCTCTTCTGCACACACAGTGCTGCTGGGCAGTTGAGGAAGGAGTGAGAAATGGAGTTCCTTCCTCCAGCCCTAGGTGCTTTAAACATGTCTGGAACTAGTGGAGTGAAACTCAAGACTTACCCATTAGGTGTAACTTGATTAGCTAATATGGGTTAAAACTGCTGCCTTGTCCTTGGTTGCATAAAGTGGTTTAAGTTAGCATAACCAAATTGCTTTTTTGTCCTAGGGAAGACACTCTGTTCCAGTGCAGAATCTGATTCTAGTTGGAATCTAATGGTGGTTCAGAAGATGAAACATTTGAGTTCCTTAGACACACCTTTTTTTTTTTCCAGACCAATTTCTTCCACAATGCTGCTGTTGCTAATCTAATCCAGAGCCATACCATCTGCTATTGTACTTCCTTTGTCACTCTCCGTCTCTTGTTACACCCATGTAGCTCTGCTGATGCCCCTCAATCGTACCATGCAACCTCCTGCTATTCCAGGCTTTCCTAAGCAGACTGCCAGTTTATTATTATTATTATTATTATTATTATTATAAACATTTATATAGCGCCAGACGTGTGGCCTGGTGCTGCACAAAACATAGAAATAGACGCGGTCCCTGCCTGTGGCTTACAATCTAAAAGACAAGGAGAGGGAGAAGGGACAGTGGGAGAGACAGGGGAGAAGACTAACACACATTCAAGCGGATGCGAAGTCTCTGGTGCGTGTGCTTAGTTTGGTTACAATCAGGCTGGTTGCAGCAGTCTGTCGAGGCGGGAAGACAGTAGGTATATGGGAACGACTCGCAGGCATTGGGAAAGGCGGCGAGGAAAAAGTGAGTCTTGGGGAGGGATTTGAAGGAGTGGAGGGAAGGGGCAAGGCGGATGTGGGCGGGGAGGGAGTTCCAGGCATGGGGGGCAGCGAGGGAGAAGGGTCGAAGGCGGTTAGGTGAGCAGGAGAAACAAGGGAGAGCAAGAGGGGGGACAGAGGAAGAGCGGAGAGCGCATGCAGGAGTGCGTAGGGAGATTAGGTCTGAGAGGTAGGGAGGAGCTTGGTTGTGGAGTGTTTTGAACGTGAATACCAGGAGTTTAAACAGGATACATTCAGGTCGGGGGAGCCAGAGAAGAGAGGCTGCACATGGTCGAAGCGACGGGCAGAGTGAATGACCTTGGTAGCGGAGTTTTGGATTGCAATAAGGGGGGCCAGGTGAGAGCGAGGGAGTCCAGCAAGGAGGAGGTTGCAGTAATCGAGGCGACAGATAACCATGGCATGAACAAGGGTTTTGGCCGAGGAGGTAGAGAGAAAGGGGCGGATCCGAGTAATGTTATGGAGGGCGAATCGGAAGAATTTGGCAACAGAGTCAATGTAAGGTTTAAAAGAGAGGTGCGTGTCGAAGTTCACCTTGGGCTTCATGCCCAAGTTATGGGCTTGGAGAACAGGATGGATGGTGACTCCATTGATGCAGATGGGCAGGTTAGAGGGCGAGGAAGAGGAGGGAGGAAAAATGAGTTCAGTCTTGCCCATGTTGAGCTTGAATTGACGTCAGGACATCCAGGTGGAGATATCAGAGAGGCAGTTGACGAGGCGTGAGTGGACAGAGGAGGAGAGGGGGTAGAAAGAGTTGGGTGTCATCAGCGTAGAGATGGTAATGGAATCCGTGGGAGGCAATAATTTTGCCAAGGGACAGGGTGTAAATAGAGAAGAGGAGAGGGCCAAGGACAGAGCCTTGGGGGACCCCAACCGAAAGGGGGAGGGAGGAGGAGCTCGACTCGGAGAGCGAGACTAAAGGAGCGGTCAGAGAGGTAGGAGGAGAACCAGTCAAGGACAGAGCCACGTAAGCCCAAGGAGTAAAGGGAGTCCAATAGAAGTGAGTGGTTGACAGTGTCAAAGGCAGCACAGAGGTCAAGGAGGACAAGGATGGAGTAGAGGCGCTTAGATTTAGCGACAAGTAGATCATTTGTGATCTTAGCCAGGGCAGTTTCAGTAGAGTGGAGGGGGCGGAAACCGGATTGGAGAGGGTCCAGGGAGGAGTTGACAGAGAGGAGGTCCAGGCAGCGGGAGCAGACGGCACGTTCCAGAAGCTTTGAGGCAAAGGGAAGGAGGGAGAGGGGTCAGATGGGTCCAGTGTGGGCTTTTTGAGGATGGGGGAGACAGTGGCATGCTTGAAGGCAGAGGGGAAGGAGCCTGTGGAAAGGGAGAGATTGATGACATGTAGAAGTGGGGGGGTGCGACAGTGGGAGCAATAGAGGGCAGGAGGCGGGTGGGGATCGGGTCAAGGGGGCAGGTGGAGGGGTTGGATGAAGAGAGCAGTGTGGAGATTTCATCGAGAGAGGCAGGAGGGAACAGTGAAAGAGCACTGGATTCATTCTGTGGCTTCAGTGCAAGAGATAAGTCTAGTGCCTCAGTCCTTTAATAATGAATGTGACGATTAAGGTAACCTGTGTTCAAAGCGCTGTACAAACGATCTAATCCTCATTCTCCAGTGAAGGAGGTAATTGTTATCCACACCTTGCAGGTGAAGAAACAGGTTGTGGCTGAAGTTATTAGGAGTGGCTATGAGTTCCTCGTTTTGAGACACCATGGGCTTGTGAAGTCCAGAGTACTGGCAATGCACCTTCTCTTCAGCAATAGTTGGTATTCTGAAAGTCAGGCCCAAACTTTCTTGGTTGATAAAGCCAATTGTGTTTAGATCGTATGTCAGGAAGGTGCTTTACTTGGACAAAGACATCATTTTTAAAAACTAGCATTATATACTGTCTTTGTTTAAGACTTGTTAAATGGACTTATAACTGGCTAGCTTGTATATTTCCACTTCAATTATATGTTGAAGTTAAAGCTGGACGTTCAAATGGGGCACATCTTGAAAAGTAAAGGTAGCTAACCATTGGAACAGACTGACAAGAGAGGCCTGGATTCAAATCAGTAATAGCTGCCTTCCCCAAAAAATGTTTTAGCCATGTAGTGGGACAGCTTTGCAATTAACCCAAGAGCTTTTCACAAAGAAAGCTAGACACCAATGTTTTGCAAACAAACCAGAAACTGCTTTACTGTTGTTAAATAAGGACTTCTGAACTATTTATTTATTTATTCGCATTTATATCCTGCCCTTCCCTGAAGGCTCAGGGCGGCTTACAAAGAATATAAAATACAATATAAAAACTTTTAAAATACAATTCCCCCTGTGGAATATAATTTACACAGGTAAGATTTAGATTCTCTTAAGGGTTTCTCCCTTTCTGTGTGATAACAGGTTAAATGATAAAGCCAGTCTTTCAGTTTGTGTTATAGCAAGATATTCACATGGCCGGTTCAAGTTGTCCACAAAGCCAGCTGCTGTGTTCCCTTGCAGCCTTCAAGCCAGTTAGGTTCTACAAATCTCCTCTGCTGAGATTTTTTTAGTCTGTCCTCATGCCACAGTCCCCACTTATCTGCACTGTCCAGCCTATTTGTGCTGTCTTGGTGCTAAAACCTTTGAGTTGGACCCTAAAACAGCTTTGTATGTCAGTTTCCCTTGGCTACCGTCAGAGCATGGTAACCTTTCCACTGACCATCTCAGGAGCTGTTATCTAACTACAGTTCTGCTTCTCTGCCCTTTTAAACTCCCCCAAGTTTCTGTGACAGGTGGTGAAGCAGCAGCATTCTCCAGCGTCCAAGTTCCAATTTTAAAACCAAATGACAACTGAGCTCTCTAAAAGTAATGTTCCTATGGGCTATACCATTACACTATGGCCTAAGTCATTTCCAAATGCCACAAGCCAAATGCAAGGTAGTGGATTTGGTAATAGTACAGTTAAACCTGCTCAATAAATACTCATGTATAACAATTGCAATGTTGTGCTGCCAAACCCTACTGTAATGAACACCTTGATATAATGACCCCTTTTCTTGTTTTCCTCTGGTTATAATTGAAGTTACATCATAACAACTAGAAAAGATTCAGTGACTTGTATTATAAGGAGATCAAGCTAAATGAGTGGTTCCCAAAACGTTTGTTTATTTATTACATTTATTAGCCGCCCCCTCATGCTCGTGGCATCTCAGGGCGGCTTACATCACAAGATAACAACAATTTAAAACAACAATCAGTACCACAGTTAAAACATCTATTAAAAAAAACCACCTCCCCCCCACCACTCTTCCGAAGGCCTGGGAGAACAGCCAGGTCTTGCAGACCCAGCAGAAGGCCAACAGACTCGGGGCCAGATGGGCTTCCTCTGGGAGGGAATTCCATAGTTGCAGTCTGGCCACCGAGAACGCCCTCTCCATTATGTCCCCCCGCTTTACACGGGGGACCTCCAAGAAGGTGCCCCCGGCCGACCGAAGGGGCTGCTCTGGGGGCGTGGAAGGTGAGGCGGTCCCTGAGATATCCAGGGCCAAGACGTGTAGGGCTTTATAGGTCAAAACCAACACCTTGAATCTGGCTCGGTACGTTACAGGCACCCAGTGCAGCGTGCGGAGCACAGGAGTAATATGCTCCCGTCGGTTCGTCACTGTCAGGAGACGAGCCGCTGCATTCTGCACCAGCTGCAACTTCTGAACCAACATCAAGGGAAGCCCCATGTAAAGCACGTTACAGTAGTCCAGCCTCAAGGTGATGAAGGCATGGATGAGGGTGGCCAGATCAGGTCTGGAAATGTATGGATGTAGCCGCCGCACCAGATACAACTGGCGGAAGGCAGCCTTCACCTCCACCTGCTAATCTAGGCGGAGCCCTGAGTCCAATAACACTCCCAGACTTCGAACCTGCTGGGCTACGGGAGGGCGGGCCCCCTCTATGAGGGGAGCCAACACCTCCCTCGCCCTACCCACCGCCATCACCTCCATCTTATCAGGATTGAGCCTCAATCTGTTCTGCCGTAACCAATCCGCCACGGCCTCCAAACATTGGGACAGTACTGAGACGACAAGACCTGGGTCAGTTGAAAAAGAGAGGTAAAGCTGGGTGTCATCAGCGTATTGGTGGCAAAGCACACCAAACCCTCTCACGATCTCCCCCAAGGGCTGCACGTACACATTAAACAATAACGGAGACAGAATGGAACCTTGCGGAACGCCACAATCCAGGGCCCGGGGACTGGAAGACTCAGCCCCCAGGACAACCCGCTGGCTTCTCCCCGCGAGGAATGATCGGAACCATCCAAGGACAGTCCCATCCAGACACACCCCCACCCCCAGGGCTCGCAGTCGTCTCAACAACAGCCCATGGTCCACTGTATCAAAAGCGGCCGTGAGATCTAGCAAGACCAGAAGTGTTGCACGTCCTGCATCCATCTCCTGGCGGAGATCATCCACCAAGGCCACCAACGCCGTCTCTGTGCTGTAGCCGGGGCAGAACCCCAATTGAAATGGGTCAAGGAAACCGATGCTGTCAAGATGAGCCTGGAACTGCAGTGCCACCGTCCGTTCAGTAACCTTCCCTAAAAAGGGAAGGTTAGAGACAGGTCGGTAGCTGGCGAGTGCGTCCACATTCAAAGATGGCTTCTTCAGCAGGGGGTGCACCACAGCCTCCTTGAGACCGGGGGGCAATCTCCCTTGCCGAAGGGACACGTTCATTACCCCCGCCAGCACCATCCCCAATGTCTCCCTGGAGGCTTTCACCAACCAGGACAGGCATGGATCTAATTCAAAACTGGTGGCTCTAACAGACCCCAGGACATCCACAGCATCGGCTGGCGTCACTTCCTAAAACTAAGCCCCAAATAATGGATCGGATGGGGCCTCCATTACCTCGTGCTCCATCTCTACTGTTCCTAATCCAGTGTCAAAATTGCTTTAAATCTGAGCGATCTTGTCTGCAAAGTAGGTGGCAAACTCCTCACAGCGGGCCTGGGACAAGTCCCTGTCCAGGTGGAGGGAGGCCAGACTGACCAGCCCCCGCACCACCCAGAACAGCTCTGCTGGCCGCGACTTTGCCGACGCTATGAGGGCGGCAAAGAATTCTTTCTTTGCCGTCCTCACAGCCTCAACATAGGACCGCAAATGGGCCCTATGGAGAAGTCGGTCAGATTCAGCACGAGTCCGATGCCAGCATCACTCTAGTCACCTCGCTCCCTGTTTCATACACCACAGCCCCTCGGTAAACCGAGGGGCCCTGCGGTGACAAGACAAGGGCAGGAGACGTCTTGGAGCCACCCTGTCGGCCTCCCTAAGCAAGATGTTCCAAGTCTGGACGAGTTCATCAACAGAGCAGCCGTCAGGGTCTCCTGGAACCATTGAGCTTCCATCAGCCTCCATGGGCAGACCATCCTAACTGGTCCATTCCTCTTCTGGAGGTGGTGCACTAAGAGACTGGCCTGTAGGAGGTAATGATCCGTCCATGACAAGGGCGTGACTCTCACATCCCCCACTACTGGATCACCCGCCTCAAGGCCAGAACGGAACACCAGGTCGAGGATGCGTCCCCCCGCATGGGTTGAGCAGTTGACAACTTGGGACAAGTCCATGGTTGCCATGGCGGCCATGAACTCTCACTCCACTCCCACAAGATCGGCATGGGTATTGAAGTCCCCCAGGACCAAAGCCATGGAGTTCAGCACGACCACCGAGACCAGGAAGGGGCCCAGTACATGAGCAGCACCCCTAGATTGCCCCTAGCCAAATCAAACACCACATGGAGGACCTCAATCCCTGGAATCTCTGGGACTGTATACCTCCTAACAGGCTATTAAAAATAATAGCTCCACCACCTCCCTGGCCCCTAGTGCGGGGCTGGTGCTTCATGGCACACCCAGCTGGAACAAGATCAGCCAAAATTGGCCCCGCCTTCTTGTCCAGCCAGGTTTCCGTAATACACTCAAGGCCCGCAGCCTTATCCAAAATCAGGTCCCAGATTACCGGGGCCTTACTCGCCACGGACCTTGCATTTAGCAGCATCACACCCCCGCTGGAGAACCCTAGATCCTGCTCCTCCTTCACCTCAAGTGGGGGGGAGGCTCTTTTAACCCCCACAAGGGACCTCGGTCCCCTGGGAGTGCGAGCCGGACACCCCCGTGGACCATACCATCCCCGCCCCAGAACAACCCTTATGGCTGCTTCTCCCCTCCCGTCCACACCATTCTGACCCCCTCCTACTGGCTGCTCCCCCAGAGATCCCTACCCCCTCCCCAAAATACCCCTCTCCCTGGGACTCCCCCTATCACAGGGAGTCCGTCTGAGCACTGCCCCCCCCTCCCGTCTCACCGGAGGCCAGCGCCCCTCCCTCCCCAGGGCTCCCTCACCGAGAGTCCCCATTCCCTATTAGTCGGGCACTGCCCCCCCCTCACGAGGAGGATTCTCCCCCATGGGTCACACACCCCATACTCTCACCAGGAGGGTTGACCCTTACCTCCCTAACCCAGTCCCCTTGCCCTCCATCCTCATATGGGATACGCCTCATCCCCCCCCCAAACCCCTTTAAAAACAAAGTTTAAAACCAAAAAATGAAAACCTCCCGCCTCTGGTGCAGACCAAGACCCACTTTTTTCATGTGTTGGAGTACTTAATGCTTTTCTTCCCACCATTGCTGCTACTGTAACTCCTTAGCTTAGAGTGGCTGAGCAGGAAAGATTTCCAAAATTGTGCTGATTTGCTCACTTCTAGTACACTAATTTTGACTGGCTGCAATACTGCTCAGTTTCATGTTACATAAGTGGCACCACCATTTTAGATATTCCCCCCTAGCTCAGCTAGAAGGGAGACTGGTTTGGCAACAGTGTCACATCTCACACTCCCCTAGGATACATTGGCTGTGCTCTCCATTTTGAGAACCATGGGTACCCTGAGATTGACTCAGGGTACCTTCTGGCCTAAATCTGTGATTTTGGGCACCTAAAATCGAAGTTGGTTCTTTTTAAAATGCTATTGCAAATGATTTCTCAAATTGCACACAGCAAGCTGACAATAAAGTCAGGATTCCCTGAATCCCCTGTTCCATCTACCAGCCCTCATGCACATGCTGAGACTGGCTACATGGTTAAGGCTGTGATTCGGTTAAGGCTGAGCGTTCTTGTTAAGGCTGCGGTTTCAACAGGATTTTGCAGAGCTGGGACAGTGGCTTGCTTTTCAAGAAATCTGGGCATGGAACATTCTATGAGGCATCTCAATTTTTTAGGGTGTTGGTCCCTAGCTAGTGAGTCAAGGAAGATAAATGTTAAACCACATTTTTTCAAAAAGTTGTCATGGATTTTCCACAAATATAACCTTGACAAGAAGCATCAGAGTTTAGTTTCTTCCCCTTCCCTCTTTGTTTTTCTAAAAGCTGTTAGTTGGTTTTACCTGTTCTAATCTCTGCTTTGCCCCCCTGCCCTGTCTGTTGTGCTTTTGTATGGTCGTCTACTATCGTATCACTTTTCACATGGAGACCTTTGCAATGAATGTGTGTTCTTTACCTAGCTTTCCTGTCTTCCTGTCCTGTTTTTGTTTGTTTATTTCTCATTTCACTGTAATGGTTGTGGCCTCTACAGACCCTGGCGGTGTTTTTGTTTGAACCCTGATCTCTTGTTCTATACGTTTGTGTTTGGCGCATTATAGCCTATAGGCTGCTGTCAAAAAACCTCCCTAATCCTATCCTGCCCCTGCCTTCTGTTAGTTCTGAACTGCATTTTTCTGAAATATTAGCCATATTCTTTTTTCTTTTTTTTTTAAAGAGCCCCATATTGAAGCAGTGGAATTACACAGAAAGAAGAGGCCAGAGACCCATAAAATTATTTGGTTAAGGAGGTGGTGCATTGGGAGGGTGAGCCAGGATATAGCTTCAGTCCAGATTGTAAGCCTTGGAATGCTTTTTGAGCAAGATCTCAAGTTTCATCCTCTCAATTTTTCCAGATGGAGTAATGGGCTTTAAAAGTTGGACAAGATCAACTTGGAAAAACTTTCTCTTCTCTGTCGGGGCCAAGTCTTTACCAGTGAAAGATGGCTTAAATCTACATTCTGGATTGTGCATTCTGTAATGTGGGCTTACTCCTGCTTGGTACCAAGAGATGTAGCTAAACGGTAGTCCTAGCTGCACAATATTTCACTTTTTGCCTTGAAGTTGGAAGTCTTGCCAAGTGTCTAGGAGAAATAAATTCTGTCCCAGGCGCTCTTGCACTCACACTCTCAGAGTGACTTGAGCAAGTCAGTTTGACTGTTATTTCAGGGTGATCCTTTATTCGTCTCACCAGTTTGTATTTATCCATATTTGTAACAGATGAACATTTAAACCCTATAGTTGTTAAAATTGGTGCTGTCTTAAAATTAGAATTAACTTGAGTTTTTAAAAACAAAGTTCATAGAATCATAGAGTTTGAATGAATCTCAGAGGTCATCTAGTGCAGGAAATCCACAGCCATAACATCCTCGACAGATGGCCGTCCAGCCTCTGTTTGAAAACCACCAGCGAAGGAGAGACCACCACCTCCCTAGGCAATTTGTTCCACTGTTGAACAGTTCTTACCATTAGGAAATTCCTCCTAATGTTTAACCAAGATCTGCTTTCTTGTAATTGGAGCTTATTATTTCTAGTCTTGACTTCAAGGGCAAGAGAGAACACGTCTGCCTTCCTTTCTGTGACAGCCCTTCAGGTAGTCAAAGACGGCTATCATCTTTTCTTCTCTAGGCTAAACATACCCAGATCCTTCAACTTTTCCTCATAGGACTTGGTTTCCAGACCCCTGACTATCTTTGGCCCTTTTTAAATGGAGACACACACAAACCCTCGCCCACATCTGCGACTGGGTGGGCGGGGGGGGGGGGGCATCCGTGTGACCGCCTTGGGGGCGGGGAGGAACATGTGCACTTCCGCACTCACCCATCTCCCATGCACGGAGGCACTGGAGAAAACGGAGGTGCCTCCATGCATGGAGGTGGGTGGGTGTCCAATTGACAGGCCGCCCACACACTGTAGCCTCCACCCTTCCCTCTTTTGTCACCCTCCTCTGAACCCTTTCCAGTTTGTCAATGTCCTTAAAGTGTGGTGTTCAGAACTGGACACAGTACTCCAGGTGAGGTCTGACCAGCGCAAATAGAGTGGAAGTATTACTCTCGTGACTTGGAAACAATGCTTCTGTTAATCCGGCCTAAAATTGCATTAGCCTTTTTTGGCTGCATCATACTGCTGACTCATGTTCAGTTTGTGATCAACTACAATCCCCAGATTCTTTACACATATATTGCATCCAAGCCAGGTATCCCCCATCCTGTATTTGTACATTTGATTTTTCTTACCTAATGGAGAATTTTACGTTTATCTCCATTGAACTTCGTTTTGTTTGTTTTAGCCCAGTTTTCCAACTTATCAAGATCATTTTGAATTTTATTTCTGTCTTCTAAAGTGTTAGCCATCCCTCCCAGTTTTGTATCATCTGCAAATTTAATAAGCATTCCCTCTACTTCCTCATCCAAGTCCTTAAATAAAGATTTTGAACAGGACCAGGACAGAGCCCTGTGGCACCCCTCGATGCCTCCCTCCAGATTGATAAGGAGCCATGGATGAGCACTCTTTGAGTACAGTTCTTTAACCAACTGTAAATCCACCTTAATGGTATTATCATCTAGCCCATATTGTACCAGCTTATCAACAAGGATATCATGGGGAATTTTGTCAGATGCTTTGCTAAAATTAAGATATTTCCATGGCATTCCTATGATCCACTAAACTCAATCAAAAAAGAGATAAGATTAGTTTGGTATGACTTATTCTTGACAAATTCATGCTGGCTTCTAGTAATCACTGCATTGTTTTCTAGATGCTTACAGATTGACTTCTTTATAATTTGTTCTAGTAACTTTCCAGGCAGGGCACAAAGTTTACAGGCACCGGGGAGCCATTTGTGCCCAGAAAACTCAGGCTGGCGACAGGTTCAGAGGTGTAGTGGGGAAAGAACATTTTAAAATCAGGATAGTCTGGCAACTGAAATTTTATTTTTGGCTTCCGGAATTCAATCTGAAATTTCATGCCCTGTTTCAAGGTATCAGTGGCAGGCTGACTGGTCTATAGTTTCCCGGATCTTCCTTTTTCCCTTTCTGAAATAGGGACAACATTTGCCCATCTCCAGTCTTCCGGCACCTCATCCATTCTTAAAGAGTTCTCAAAGATGATAGATTCCGCCTGGATGTCCCGACGCCAACTCAAACTGAACATGGCCAAGACTGAACTCCTCATTTTTCCTCCATCCCCCTCCTCTCCCTCTGACCTGACCGTCTGCATTGACGGGGTCACCATCCGTCCTGTTCTCCGTGCCCGCAGCTTGGGCTTCATTTTTGACACGCACCTCTCCTTTAAACCTTACATTGACTCTGTGGCCAAATCCTGCCGATTCGCTCTCCTCAACATTGCCCGCATACGCCCCTTTCTATCTATCTCCTCGGCCAAAATCCTTGTTCATGCCATGGTTATCTCTCGCCTCGACTACTGCAACCTCCTCCTTGCTGGCCTCCCTCGCTCCCACCTGTCCCCCCTTGTTGCGATCCAAAACTCTGCCGCCAAGATCATTCACTCTGCCCGTCGCTTCGACCATGTAACGCCTCTCCTCCTCTCCCTTCACTGGCTCCCCCTTCCTGAACGTATCCTGTTCAAACTCCTGGTTTTCACGTTCAAATCGCTCCATGACCAAGCTCCCCCTTACCTCTCGGACCTAATCGCCCTACGCACTCCTGCGCGCGCTCTCCGCTCTTCCTCTGTCCCCTCCCTCGCTCTCCCTCGTTTCTCCTGCTCGCCCAACCGCCTTCGTCCCTTCTCCCTCGCTGCCCCGCATGCCTGGAACTCCCTCCCTGCCGACATCCGCCTTGCCTCCTCCCTCCGCTCCTTCAAATCCCTCCTCAAGACCCACCTTTTCCATGCTGCCTTTCCCAATGCCCTCTAGTCTTTCCCCTTGCTCTTACTGTCAGCCCTCCTCTGCTGACTGCTGCTACCGACCACCTTGTAACCAAGCCAAGTACACGCACCTGAGACTTCGCATCCGCCTGAATGTTTGTTTGTCTTCTCCCATGTCTCTCCCGCTGTCCCCTCTCCTTGTCTCCCCCTCCTTGTCTTTTAGATTGTAAGCCACAGGCAGGGACCGCATCTGATTGTATGTTCTGTACAGCGCCAGGTTGCAACTGGCGCTTTATAAATGTTTAATAATAATAATAATAATTCTGAGAGTACATCAGCAAGTTCCCTAAGTACAATAGCATGTAATTCATCCAGCCCCAAAGACTTGAACTCGTTGAGAGTAGCTAGGAATTCTCTGACCAACTCTTTATCCTGAGCTGCAATCCTTTATCCTCATCGTTTGTGCTGCTTTTGCCAGATTTGACAGAGTTTCCCTTTTGGGAGAAGACAAAGGCAAAATAGGAATGAAGTGAATTACAATATTTTTAATGCTTTTAGCAAACTGATAAGGCTGCTTATTGCTTCACTATGCATTTTTCAGGGGCTAATCTTTAATGCAAAATACATTGTATTATTTATCACAAGGCCTAGATGTCCACTTACAGCTTAAACTCAAGGAAATTCTCTTTTTTAAAAAAAAAACAACTGCTAGGCTTAGCTCATTCTATAAAAGTCATCCTATATTTATTTATTTAAATTTCTTTGCTGCCCTTCCCAGAGACTCAGGGTGGCTTACAAAGCATGAAAACATTAAAATACAGTAAACCTTAAACTTGCCCAACACTATATCAGGCCCCTCCAAAAACCAACCCAATACCTCCACCCCATTCCCAAACCATCCCAATCCCCAATGTATCCCTGCTCACTGAATGCCTTTTCAAATAAAAAAGTCTTACACTGCCTCTGGAACATGCTCAGGGCCAGGCTCAAATGAACCTCTGGGGGAAGGGAATTCCAAAGTATCGGGGCAGCAGCCAAGAACGCCTCCCTTGCAAGCCCTTGTATGAACAAGATAAACCAATGGTACCCAGAGGGAGGTGCTCCCACCCGATGGCAGGGGCCACAAGCAAAGCATAGAAGAACAGGCACTCTTTCGGATATGTGGGCCCCAGACCATTTAGGACTTTGAACATCAAAACCAGCACCTTGAATTGTGCCTGGAAAGCTATATGGAGCCGTTGCAGACTTTGGAGCTCTGGTGTGATGTACTCCCAGCACCTCGTCCCCGAAAGGAGGCAAGCCACCACAATCTGCACCAGCTGTAGCTTTCAAACAGTCAACAAGGGCAGCCTCACGTATAGCACATTGTAATCTAGTTTCGGGGTGATGAAAGCATGGATGACAGTAGCCAAATCCAAAAGGAAAGGCTGCAGCCTCCTCACCAGATGGAGTTGTTGGAAAGCTCTCTTGGCCACCACTGCAACGTGACAATCCAGGCACAGCAGGGGATTCAGAGCACTCCAAGGCTGCAAACATGGTGAACCAGAGGGGGGCAGACTCCATCAAGAGTCGTCCCACTTCCTTCCAGGTCACACAGCCAGACAACCATCATCACTTCAGTCTTGTCTGGATTCAGCTTCAGTCAGCTCACCCTCATCCAGTCCCCAATAGCAGTCAGGCATCAAGTAAACACCAAAACTGCAGGGCCTGGGTCAGATGAAAAAGAGAGTTAGAGCTGGGTGTCATCAGCATACTGATGGCACCTCACCTCAAAACTCCAAATGACCTCACCCAACGGCCTCAAATGTTGAACAAGAGGAAAGACAGACTAGAACCCTGCGGGACTCCGCAGGGGAGGTCCCAAGAGGACGATGAGCCCATCACTACTCTCTGGGACCACCCTGACAGGAAGGAGCAGAACCACTCAAGACCAGTCCCGTGCACCCCCACTAGGTCGTGCAGTCGCGTCAACAACTCCTCATGATCAACAGTATCAAAGGCTGCCAAAAGATCTAACACGAACAGAATAGAATTTCAGTCTTCAGGTCACTGACCAAGGCCACAAGCACAGTCCCCGTACCATACCCAGGACAAAAGTCTAACTGAAAAAGGTCTAAGAATCCAACAGCATTGAGATGATCCTGGAGCTGTAGGGCAACCACCCATTCAATAACCTTTCCTAAAAAGGGAAAGTTAAAGACAAGCCGATAGCTGGCTGGGAGGTCAGCAGCCAGAGGTTTCTTAACTAGGGGCCAGACAACCGCAGTTTTAAGGGTTTCAGACACCCAACCCTCCCAAAGGGAGGCATTGACAACCCCTTTATCCCTTTTAGAATGTTGAATAACAGCACATGCCACCTATATAGGAAGATAACACATCTGTCTCAGAAATGTGTAGGCTGTTGTGGACATTTGAGCTGTAATGCAATACTGAAGAAAGAAAGGTGTGTCAGACTTGGTTGGAGGGTTAGTCCTTCAGTGAATGGGATGTCTGGAAATAAAGTATGCCAAGAGCAGCACCTGAACTTGCTGTTTATTTGCTTTCAGGGGCTTTTTGGGGGTGACAGTTTCCCTTGCCATAATAGTTCATCTGTGAAAATAGGCTTCTATTAACTCATGCTCTTGGCAGTCTGTCTTAACTCTTGACTTTGTAATGGCCTCATGTTTTTGGTTAGGCCTGCTATCTCTGACCAGCTGTGGTTGGATCATATTTCCCTGGTCTTGTTTGAAGGGAGTGTTGTCAATTGATGCCTGCCTGTCTGCCTGCCTATTTGTCATGATGCTGAATCCTATCCCCAGAAGGCTCTCTTAGAGTGGGTCTGAGCCCCAACCCCCCATTCTCAGAGCTGTGTAAAAAAAATGTATCACTTCTGTCTTCATGGTGATTTCCTGTGTTTTGTCCCAGCATGGCACATGGATACCTCTAAATCTAAGCAAACAGCTCAGATAAGTGTCCCCCAGTGTGGAAATAAGGTTACTGGGGCATCCTGAAAGGAGCAGGGAAGGAATACTGCATCCCTTTGCCCTTCCTCTGCAGACTTCCCTGCGTGGTATTCCTCTCAAGCCGACTTTAAAGAGCATTCCTGGGCAGACAGGTGCATTTTCCAACAATGAATATATTTGACAATTCACTGAATGCTCAGACCAGGTATCCACATGGGTGGAAAGCTTTTGCACTGAAAGCTTTTAGTGGGAAACCCCAAGGAGCAGAACACGGTAGGCTCTCCCTTCCTCCCTTTACCTCTTGCTACCCATCATTGAGCACTAGATTTATTGTGCTGTGGCCTCACATGATCTGAGATAACAAGGGAAAGGGGCTTGTACCAGCCATTGTAGTTCTGGTTGCCCAGGGTAGAGATTTGAAATTCCTGGCTATGGCTCTGATCAACATTAGAAAAAGCTAACAAGGGGTTTTGTTCAGAATTTTGTTTTTATTAATATTTGAATATTTTTATTTTAGGTTAATCAGTTAAGAAGAAGCAGTACAGCAAAACCAGCACAACAAAGGCAGTTAAAATCCAGTACAAAAACAGCTGCTAAGGAAAGGCAGAAACGGCTGTACAACAAGATCAGCAAAGCAAAAGTGATACAGAAGATCAATAAAGGAATAGCGGGGAAGCAAGAGCATCCGTTTCCCTGCTCCCTGGACCAGCTCACAGAAATGCCTTCTACCCCGACAGGAGAACACAGACAGGACCCAGAGATCCGCACAATCAAAGTGGAGGGACCATTCAGCACAGCCTATGGAGCCACATCAGGGACGGTATCCTCTTTGCCTTTGGCAGCTCCATGCACTGGGAGCCCTGGAACTACCGGAGATGGTGGAACTGTTGGAGATGGTGGAATGCGTGAGTTTGCTATTGCTTGAGTTTTTGTGCTGTTTGTATCTAGTGCAATGTAACTAGCCCATAGGGCAGGGATTCTCAACCTGGTGCTCAAGAGCACCAGAGTGCTCGTGAAAGTGCTCCCCAAGCCCATTCATGCAAATTATGCAGTGCTCCCAAGTAGTCACTTGCGTCACTCCAGTGCTCATGACTGGAAAAATATTGAGAACCCCTGCCATAGGGGCTTCCTGCTCTCTTTACAGCTTTTTGGGGTTTTTGTGTTTCTACAGTGTCTGCTCAACAGTCACCAAGGGGCCCCCTTACCAACTCTGAAAAGCTGAGGATGATGCGCCTAAGGAAAAAGAAACAACGGGAAACCATGACTGACAAGTTGCTGGATAATTCCAATCACAACACAGCTGCTATTGTGCGCACCATCAGGGAAATGTATGAGAAGCATAGGGAGGCTATGGTAAAGGCCAGAGAAAGGGATGCTGAGAATAGAGCAATTCTGGTCAGGATGATGATTGGGAACCAGGAAAAGAATGCAAAAGAACTGATTGAGCTGCACAAGGAGAGCATTAGCACCATTCAGAATCTGATTCAGGACAGCAGAAATGATTTCAAAGAGGTGTTGGAAAAGCAAACTGCGATCTTAGAATCTCTAGTTAGGGTTATGCAGTCCATGGCCCAACAGGTTCCCTCTCCAGCTGTGTACTCGCAGACAGCTTACCAGGCACCTTTCCAGGCTGCGTTTCCTGGGCCTTCACAAGGTTTCGGCCAGGGAGTGTGCACCTTTCCACCCCACATGCAGAGCCCCCTGCAGGCTGCAGTGCAGCCCAGTAACAGGAGCCAGGAGGAGACTCCTGCGTGTCCACTGACCGTGTCCTCCCCAGTGCGTGGAGGCGGGGGGTAAACCTCTGCTTAGCCTGATCGCATAGCAATTACTGTTTGGCTGAAACAGTCTGTAAATATGCTGTGTGCTAGTAAGAACGTTGCTTCTGCAGAAGCACGTCAGTAGAGTAGTGGGGCACAGGAGTACAGTTATGACAAGCTGCACAGAGTGGAATGTTATTTTCAGTCTTTATTTCTTTTATGCTGATTCTTTCTCTACATTCTGCTTTTTGAAAACATACTGAATTTCAATAAACCAGATTTTTTTTGTTGTAAAATAATGGCTGTTCCTTCAACATTGCACCTCTCAGGAACAGTCTGTAAGTGAAGCATAACAGGAGAGTGGGTAGGCTGTAGTGCAAGCTAGGCTAATGCTATGCTTGGGATTTGCATAACAAAATTAATAGCTTAAAAATAAGAAATGTACACACAACAAAGGAGTCGTCGCATGTCAGTTACAGATACTGCAAAATGCAAGACCCATTGACAGCATCGCAGGGATAGCTGCTACTGGCTACTCCTTTTAAAGTGTTGCAGGGCCAACATGAATTTTAATGATTTTGTTTTATTAGGCAGCAGCTAGCTCAGATGGAAGGTTATTACGTTGGACTATAGGTTGTAAATTCTTGGGAGAAAGGATTAAGCTATGGGCACTTTCAGACAAGGTGCTCTCCACCCGCTACTCACCCACTATACATGTTCCAAGGCTGCGATGTTGCCCTATGGGTGCCCTAGAACATGTGTATTGGGTGGTTAGTAGGTGGAGAGTGTCTTGTCTGAAAATGCCCTATGACCCAGGTATGTATCTCTAGGGTGAATTCCTCATCTGCCCCAGCCCACTCACCAACCCCATGCCGTAGATTAGCAACCAAGATCTTATTAAAACAAAAAACACCACACAGTTAAGTTGGTTAAAAAGGTGGCTTGAGAGCCTATATTGTCAAGCAAATAACCAATCAAATAATCAGGCAAATATAATTCACATAACAAATATGTGAAACTTGTATGTGTAAATGAGTGAGCCCCTACCAGTTCCTTTTGATTCCTCTCAGAAGAATCCAAAACTGTAGGCAAGTGCTCCAGGAATCTCGCAGCCTGTCTCGCTTGCTATTCTTGTTGATCTATGAAATCGGTGTGATACAATCTCTAAGCCTTTCTTGACTAGGCCTTACTCAGCCCTAAACCCCTGAAGGATCAAAGACAGGAGAGTGTGGTTGGTGATCTCCTAACTGAAGTGTTCCCTCAACCTAGGTATATATAGTTTCTGAGCTTTCCTGCTCTTTTTCTTGACTGAGGGGGTTAAGGGTTGTCTGTACAGCCATAGACTGTGCAAATGCCTCTGAGAGCTCCTAGAGGACTGTGTGCAAAGCAAACATGAACAGACATGTGCAAAAAAAAGCATAACTTAAACAATACAAAACAGATGTTACCCCCTTGAAAGTGGTTTATATAGGCACTGGTGAATGGCCACACAAATGCAGCTGCAGCACAAAGGTTTGACTGAAGGTGTCCTAAATGACACTGGGAACAGGCAGGAACATTGCCACCTTGTCTGATGATCTGGCTTCCCTCTTAGTCTTGCATATTGTGTGGGATGTCTAGCCATTAACTTGCATGCAGAACCAACTTCCTTTAAACCTTCCACTGGCACTCTGCGCCTGCTAGGAAGTGTGCTAAGCTTTTCCTCCTCAGAGCCAAGGCTTTGGGGAGTCCACAATGTCTCCAAAAGTATCAACTGGTTTGACAGCAGACCCTCAACTCTGGTGTGTGTGGTCTACATGGGGCTACCTGTTGCAGACTATCTCCTTACGGGGTCAGGCTGCCGTGAGCACATTACACTGGGGCTCTGCACTGGCTGCCTATAGTCTTCCGGGCCTGATTCAAGGTGTTGGTATTAACCTATAAAGCCCTATATGGCCTTGGCCCGACTTACCTACAGGATTGCCTCATTCTCCATGCTCTGGAGCAACCCCTGAAGTCGGCCGGAAGTGCCCTCCTTGAGGTCCCCCGTGTGGCCGAGGGGGCCACTATGGAGAGGGTGTTCTCGGTGGCCACACCTCAGCTGTGGAATTCCCTCCCAGCAGAGGCCCGAACGGCCCTGGACCTCCTGACGTATGACTAAAACCTGGCAGTTCTGCCAGGCGTTTGGTGGGGGAGATGGGGTTTAGGGTGTGGGGTTGCGGGGGGAGATTATTTTTTTGTTTTCTCTTTTATTGTGATGGTCTGTTTTATTGTTTTTGTATGTAATCTGCCCCGAGCTGCCTGGAGCAGGAGGGATGGGGTAATAAAATTTGTTAAATAAAATTAAGTAATTCCCATTCTCCTCATACCGCTGCATCCTCCTCCTGCTGGGTAGTTCTACCATTGACCGATAGGAGGCAGATGACTAATTTCTTTCTTCTGCGCCTGCGTCACTGGAACTACCCGGCTGTCTCCAGTCCGTCATCCTGCCTCCCAGGACGCACCTTCGGATCCTCAGGACCTAAAAAAAAAAAGAAAGAAATTGACGGGGCAGCGATCCCGGACGCGGTCTAGGGTTTCGCTTCTAGGCTATTTTTTTCTGGTGCTTGATTCTAATCCCCTGCCGGCTCCCTTGCACTGCGCCGGGGAGCGGAGGAGGCCGCACAGCTTCCCGCCTAGCGAGAAGCCCTCAGTCAGGTGCTCCCCTCGCCTGAGGACGGGGTCAGCGTGGCTAGACACCGTCCAGAGCAAGAATCCAAGGATTTATTTTTTTAAAAAAAAAAGAAAGGAAGAGTTCATGAGCTTGGCCGGCAACGAGTCAGTTCCCACCCCACACCCCCGCTGGCGAGACGGGAACGGCGATGAACGAAGGAGGCCCCCCAGGACACACAAGTACCCTCCCTGGGCGCAATAGCCCAGACCATGGGCAAGATTTTAATCTCCCTAAGGGCGCTGTCCCAATCTAAGTCAGGGGGGAAAAGTAAAAAGGACCCCCCCCCCCTCGGGCAAGACCAGCGCCAAGCTCTTCAGGGCGGGAAAGCCCAGGGTGCCAGGAAAAAAGAGCAAGGCTCCACTAGCTGGAGTCAGGGCCCAGTTGTTGCTTTCTCCTCAGGACTCTGAGGAGGAGGATCAGCTAGAAGGTACCAGTCACGGCTTTAGGGCCCAGGCACTGCCCGCTTCAGACTCGGACTCCTCGGGTTCGGGTGCCGGGTCTGATTTAGAAGAGGGGGACTGCATGGACTCCACTGCAGACCCCAGAGATAGGGACAGGCATTTCCCAAATCAGTGCAGAGAGGAGCTTATGGGGCAGGTGATCAAAACCCTCCAACTCAAAGAGAAGCCCTCTAAGGAGGCTGCCTCGGATTCATAGGAGGAGGAAACAAGGGAGTTGATCCCCACCCTGCATGGCAGGGATCAGGGTCTGCCTCTAGACAAGGCATTTGAAAGATTGGTGCTGGAAGAATGGAAGCACCCAGACAGGGCTTTCAAAATGAACAAGGCGCAGGACTTGCTTTACAACTTTTCTAGGAGAAAGGAGCCACTTTTTAAGAGTTCCAAAATAGACGCAGCTGCGGCCTTGCTGTCTCGTCAGACTGTGTTTCCAACAGAGGGAGACTGTCATCCTAGGGACCCCACAGATCGGGGGGGTGGACTCCGCGCTCAGGAGGGCAGTGGATCGCAATTCAGCTTCCCTGAAGGTCAACATTGTGGCCTCTTATGTCTCCAGGGCTCTCATGGCGTGGATGCAGGAAGCCCACGACCCTGATCTATCAGAGAGGAAATCAGAGGCTGTCTTCCCTCATCTGCATGGCTTCTGCCTTTTTGGTGGATGCAACGACAGATGCCCTGGTCTGGTCAGCCAGATCCATGGCCAATGATATAGCAGCCAGACGTAGGGTTTGGCTGCGGTCTTGGCAGGGAGACACTACAGCCAAGAACCTCCTCTCTTCGGCCCCTTACAAAGGCTCCAAGTTCTTTGGGGTTTGCTTTGATAAGGTGCTGGAGGACGCAAACCTTAAAGACAAACCTAAAACCCTGCAACAGGTCACACCAAAAAGGGTTTTTTTCGTGGCTACCCCTTCAGGTTCAGGGCATTTTGGGGCACCTCTAGACAGACTCACTCCCAGGGCCCCAGAACCCATACAAGTAACTTCTCCTTTCGAGGGAGGGGTTTCAGAGCGGGGAGATATGAAAAATGGAGGTCGAGGGGGTTTACTTCCGCCCAAGCCAAGCAGGAGCCTGACTGCCTCCGTAGAGGTAGGGCGCAGGCTTCAGCAATTCCAGGCAGTATGGCAGGTCTCAGTGACAGACTCTTGGGTCCTATCTTGTGTCTCAGAGGGGTATATGATAGAGCTGGAGCGCACACCAAGACAAAGATTTGTTGCCTCACCGGTGCCAAGAAACAATTCAAAACACATGGCCCTGACAGCAGAGATTCAAAGACTGGCAGAGATTCAGGCGGTAGAACGAGTCCCTATGCTCGAGCGTTTCTCAGGCATTTTATTCCATCCTGTTTCTAGTGTCCAAGAAACAGGGAAAATGGAGAGCGGTCTTAGACCTGAAAGCTCTCAACAAATTTGTAAAGAAACGGAGATTCAGCGGCATCAATTTGTCAAAGCCTTCAGAGGAACGTTTGGATGGCGTCCCTGGACCTCAGAGAAGCCTATCTGCATGTGCCGATCTGGGACCCACACAAGAAATGGCTCAGATTCGCCTACAACGAGGAGCACTTGGCAGTTCAGAGCTCTTCCCTTTGGGCTATCGTCGGCTCCCAGGACCTTCACGAAGATCTTAGTTCCCCTCATCGCCAAACTTCGCATATACACTTATCTGGACGACCTGCTGATCCAGGCCAACTCTGTCTCCAGAGTACAGATGCACCTGAACATCACGATCCAGTACTTGGAGAGACACGGCTTTGTGATAAACAAGGAGAAGAGTCACCTCACACCAGGTCGCAGGTTGGAACGCCTAGGGATCATGGTGGATACCTCCTCAGACTGCACTGTTGTTCCCCCAGATCGACAGGACAAGATCAGATCATTAGTACAACTGCTAAGGCTCCGAGGCCGCATGAGACTCAAGCAACTAGCAAGATTGCTGGGACTACTGATATCTTGCATCGGGTGGGTGACTTGGGGCCATTTCCACCTTCGTCTCTTGCAAAGGTAGCTAAGGGGTTTTCAAAGAGAACTTACACTTGGGTTCAACCCTTGGGTCCCCATCCCATGAAGCCTAAAGACAATGTCCTGATGGTTAAGGCCGGATACATTCCAGGGGGGCGTACCGCTCACGGAACCAACAAGGACGGTGCTGACAACGGATGCCAGCCTCGGGATGTGGGGGGCCACTCAAGATCTCACTCAGCCCAGGGAATCTGGACACAGAGGGATGCAGGCAAGAAGATCAACTTACTCGAACTGAAGACCATCCGCCTCGCCCTACGACATCTGGCTCCGACTTTTCCCTCCCGACACCTCCTGGTGTATACAGACAATGTGACAGCGAAAGCCTATCTCAACCACCCCTCAACCAGGGGGGGTCGAGCCTATCTCGACGCCCCCTGGTCGAGATCGTTAGAGCTGCACCGGGAAGCAGTAAAACTCTATGGAGGCCAGATGAGTCTGGGCCCATGAAAAAAGGCCCTACACATGAGGGGGCAGGACAATATACAGGCTGACTGGCTGAGCCAGCAGACCTTGGATCCACACGAATGGATGTTGGACAGGGCCGTGTTCCGGCAGATAGTAGAATGGTTCGGTCTCCCACAAGTGAACCTATTCGCAACAAAGGAGAATGCCCAGGTGCCTCGTTTCATAGCACGAGATAGTTGCACAGAAGCGGAGGGGATCGATGCTCTGAATTACCCCTGGCCCAGGGGCCTTCTATATGCCTTTCTCCTGTTTCCTCTAATCCGAAGTACGATAACCAAGGAAGTCAGGGAGCAAGCATGCCTGCTACTAGTAGCACCATGGTGGCCCAGGAGACGGTAGTTCTCCGAGCTGATAGAACTCAGTCAGTCTCGGTACCACAGGTTACCCCTCCTGCCGACGTTGCTCTCCCAGGGTCCAGTTTGCTCCACAGGAATACAGGCATTAAAACTAACCGTATGGAGCTTGAACACCCAGCGTTAAGGGCAAGAGGCTACTTGGAGGCAGTCCTATCCACAATCCAGCTTTCAAGAAGGGCTGCCATTAGGAGAAGCTACAGTTCCACGTGGAAAACCTTTGCTACGTGGTGTCTCCTGCATGACCAAGATGCTGTTCAGGCGGGGGTCTCATGTTCTAGAATTCCTACAGCAGGGTCTGGATAAGGGTCTCAGGGCTAACACGCTGGCTAGGCAGGCAGCGGCCATAGACTCAGTCCTCAGGGCGGTCTCTAATAGGGTGGTTTCCTCTCACAGGAACATTAGGAGGTTCCTACGAGCGGCCAGAATGATCTCGCCTCCAGTGGTACGTAGGGTCCCCTCTTGGGATCTGAACTTAGTTCTGGAGGCCCTGACTAGACCCCCCCCTTCGAGCCCCTTAGACACGTCTCATATTTTATGACACTAAAAGTCATTTTTCTGGTGGCGGTGACATCAGCAAGACGAGTCTCCGAGTTAGGAGCGCTCTCTATGGAGGACAACTTTTGCATTTTTCAGAGGGACTCAGTCACCTTAAGACTAGATCAGGCCTTTTTACTGAAAATTAATACTCTGTTTCATAGGTCTCAGGAGGTAATATTGCCTTCTTTTTGCCACAATCCAGTACACCCCAGGGAAAAGGCCTGGCACACTCTGGACGTACGACGAGCCCTGAAGGTCTATCTAGCCAGAACCAGAAGCTTCAGACAGTCTACTGCTCTCTTGGTGAATATTAGACCAGGGTATCGGGGTGCAAGGCTACTAAAACCCTAATCTCCGAATGGGTGAAACAGGGAATTGTAGAGGCGTACAAGGCGAGGGGTAGGATTCCCCCACCCCTCCAGATTTGGGCCCACTCTGTGCGCAGTGCAGCCATGTCTTATGCCTTTAAGGCAAGAGCCTCTTACGAGGAAATATGCAGAGCCGCTACTTGGGCCTCTAACCACACCTTTGTTAAACATTATAAAATCAATGTTTTCCAGTCAGCGGAGTCTGCTTTTGGCAGAAGGGTGCTGCAGGCACTACTGGACCCTTCCGGTGCTGCAGGCACTACTGGACCCTTCCAGTGCTGCTGGCTCCCACCCCTGAGATTGTGGTCACGAGGCTTGGGTACATCCCAGCAGGAGGAGGATGCAGGGGTATGAGGAGAAAGGAGAATTGGTAACCTACCTTCGGTGAATTCCTTTCTCTCATACACTGCATACTCCTCCGACACTCCCTGCCAGGCAGCAGACTAATGAGCTGGGGAGTATGGGACCAGTACCACAGTTAGTTGTTTGTTGTTATAGTTAGGGCCCGTTTTTTGTTGGTGGATTAACCTTGGTGGGGGGGCGCGGTTTCCTAAGAATTATTACTTCTAGTTTCATCTGGTGGTGGAACATAGTCTTTTTCGGCTTTGAAACGGACTGGAGTCAGCCGGGTAGTTCCAGTGATGCAGGCGCAGAAGAAAGAAATTAGTCATCTGCCTCCTATCGGTCAATGGTAGAACTACCCAGCAGGAGGAGTATGTAGAGTGTATGAGAGAGAGAAATTCACCGAAGGTAGGTTACTAATTCTCCTTTCATTGTGCTTTCATAAAAGCAGGGACCCAAGTTCACTGCACCAAAAACTCTTAAATTCTGCAACCAGTGAAGCCAAATTCTGCAAATTCACTGTGAACATTAATATTTGCATAATTAACTTGATTTGCATAACTGCATGCTGGGAAGCAAATCTGCAACAGGTTTGACATAGAATCACAACTTTGCTAATCAAACACGACCCAAATCCTGTGGAATTTCAGCATCCCAGAATTCCCACCTCCTATTAAAACCCCAGACCTCTCTCACCCACATTTCATCTCCCAGGGTCATTGTCACACCTCCCGGACAGATGGCAGCTGCAGCAGCAGTTTTAGTTTGTAGTCAGGCGACAAGTTTATGCCTGAACCAGGATTTAAAGATCCTGCAGACAGCCCCCACTGCAGTTTCACTGCAATTTCAGCCTGTCACTGCAAGGATTGGCTGATTCTGCAAAAATCACTGCAAATTGCAGCAACACAGTCAACTTGGGTCCCTGCATAAAAGGGAGCATCCTGGAAAATTCATGTCATGAGCTCCTTAGCCATTCAGCAGACACACTGGGGAACTTTTTGGTACTATCTACTATACTTTGTAATGCAATTGAGCAACTCCTTCTCTTACACAGGTTTGATCTTGTAGGAGATGGGCACAGAATAGGGATATGGGTGCCGCTAACAGCACCAACACAACTGGGAAACTCCAACTTGGCAAATCCATCCATAACAACATCTTCCAACTGTATTGCTTGATCCAACAGTGCCTCATGGTTAGTGCAAGATGCCTCCAAGCCAATCATGTACGCTGTTCAACATAGTTCAAGTTTGGGCATTCTCTGATCTGGCAGGGGTTTTATCAACTCCTGCAGGCCCTCGCAGAGCATGCAAAAACCCTAGTTGGCTACTGGTGAAATAAACATACTGTTTCTGTCACACCCCAATAGACTGAGCCTCGCTTCCTTGAGTGCTATTCACCCTTTTTCATATCAAAACACTGAGCTCTTGGGTAAGAAATACAGAGCTGTCCCTTCACATTTTGTTTAAGACCCTGAGACAAGGGCTCCTGTCATGACAGCAGCAAAGTTGAATTGCTAATGCTATTGTGAGTGAGCAAGTTGCAGACAATTGAATTTGAATTTGGAGGGTGTGACGGAAAGCTGTTTTCCTCATCTGTATTCTAGGGCAAACACAAAGGAGGCCAAGGGCTGTTGGTCAGGTACTTCAGTGCCCTTTTCTGGAGAATGAGTTTACTAGCCTACTAGCAGAACTGAATGGGAAAGCTGGGACACTATAGAAGGGTGTTATGCATCCTCTCCTATCAGAAATGTTTGAGAGTCACCATTGTTAATTGTTTTCCTTTTTCATGGAGAGTTGAGCCAACACTAGCTGCTGCCTGCACACATGGGGGCAAGGGTGAATACCATGTGGGCCTGTATCTGGCATCACCCCTTTCTCTGCAAGGAGCTGGCTGCCCAGATAAGTGTGACAGAGACACTCCCTCTCCAACTGTTTATCCCCCAATACCAAACTGAAATCCCTGTTCACCCCCAGTTAAATGACTGCGCTCATACATGTATTCACTTAAACAACCAGGTGTGTGGCCCCACCCTTCCATACACTTTGAATGATAATAGATAACTCCCCGCCCCGCCCCCCCCCCCCCCCCCCCCCCCCGGTCTCATTTGTGCGTACGCACAGACCTGCAGATACAGACACGCATGGGTACAGGAGGGAGCAGTGCCATGGGGGAACAAGTGACCACTCCAGAGGAATGAAGTGGTGGTAGGACCCCTGTTGCTCCAGTGCCTTGGGGCTTCTGAAGAGGTGCACGCTAACAGGCAGGGCAGAGGGGAGGCAAGTATTACCAGAGGCAGCAGTGCATGGGGAGGCAAGAGGATGGTCTGGCAGGTGCACCCCCAACCTGAGCTTTCTGAAATAGAGCAAGGTATGCTTGCCAAACCACCCCCTTACCTCCCTGCACACCACAGGTAAGAAGATGTGCCTGTTAGCATGCGTCCCCCTTTCCCCTGCTGTGCCAGAGCAGCATGGGGTAGGGTATCCTACTGCCACTGCTCCTCCAGCTGTCCAGTATGGGCACTTTTCTCTGCAGCTTCTTCCTTCTGTATAGTTTTCAGGCCCTTACACTGCTGGAAAAGCAGTGGAAGCATCCCAAATCTGGTAATGTACTGGACAAAATGGTGCAGTTAGAGGGTATGCCTTCCTGCCTCCCGCCCCACCCCCCGAGGCACACTGATTTGCCCATTAGAAAAAGTAAAATTTTAACTTTTATTTTTGATAGTCCTGATAATTTTAATTTTCAATAACATCCATTTCAGGGGTCAAGCGCCATACCCATTTGTTATGCATATGTTATTTCTAGCTTACGTATGAGCCTTTTGTCATATGAGAAGCCCCTCCTGAATTGCTGCCACAGGTCAGGGTTCACTGCATGTGAGGCTGTAGAGACCTGCATTTTCCACCAGTGCTTCTCACACTTGTGTTATAGCAAATTTATGCATGGACCCCAAGAATTGGGAGTCCACTGTGCTGCTCTTCCAAAACATGTACAGAGTCTGCACTTGCCTGGATCCAGCCCTGTTCACAGCAGTTGCCACTGCCCAAATGGAACGGTTCAGGAATGTAGTGGTTATATATAACAGCAAACCACAGTATATACAAAAAAGCGGGTACTGTTAAAGATAGTAAATTTTACCGTATATCAAAAATGGAAAGTTACAAAGCTGACTGATATATTTTGAGAAGTTCTCTCCATCAGGGATCATCTCTAAGAAATCATAAACTAACATAATATTGAAATATACATCTATTATACTGCCGCTCGTCCGTGACTAAAGCTCCCTTCATCCACAATCTCTTCCTCTCTCGCCCCTTTCAACTCCTGGCTCTTACGGAAACCTGGATCACGCCCTCCAACTCTGTTACCCCGGCTGCTCTATCCTCCGGGGGCCTGTCGTTCTCTCACCGCCCCCGCCCTGAGGGCCTGGGTGGTGGTGTGGGCTTGCTCCTTGCTAAGCACTGCCAATTCAAAACCCTCTCCCCTCCCCCCTCCTCCTCCTTCCCTTCCTTTGAGGCCCACTCTGTGCGCTTATACTCCCCTCTACACCTTCGGGTTGCTGTCATCTACCGCCCCCCGGGTTCCCTCTCCTCTTTCCTCCCGGACTTTGAATCCTGGCTCACCTTCTTCCTCTCCGATGATATCCCCACTCTTATCCTTGGTGATTTCAACATTCACGTTGACACGCCCTCCGCCCCCTCTGTTTCCCGCTTTCTCTCTCTCGCTTCCTCCTTTAATCTCCGACTCTGGACCGACTCCCCCACTCATACTGACGGCCATTCCCTCGACCTCGTCTTCACTCGAAACTGTTCTCTAACTGACCTCTCCTTTGACCCCTTCCCTAGTTCTGATCACTTCCTCGGCTCCTTCAGCCTTTCCCACCGACCCCCCTCCGCCTCCCCCTCTATGCGCCCCTTCCGCAATATGCAGGCCCTTACTCCCTCGGAGTTTGCCGCACATCTTTCCCCCCTTCTCCCCCCCGTTTTCGCCTCCTCCTCCCCTGACTCTGCTGTCTCTGCTCTCAACGCTTCTCTCTCCTCGACCCTTGACTCTCTTGCCCCCCCCTCTGCTCGCCCCGTCCGCCCCCTCGACCCCCGCCCCTGGCTTACCCCTGCCATCCGCTACCTCCGCTCCTGCGCCCGGGCTGCCGAACGCCTCTGGCGCAAATCCCGCTCCCTCCCTGACTTCCTCCATTACAAATTCTCCCTCTCCTCCCTCTCCTCGGCTATCTCCCTAGCTAGGCATCGCTATTATGCCTCTAGGATCGAATCTTTCTCCCGCGACCCTCGCCGCCTTTTCTCTACTTTCGACTCCCTTCTCAAACCCCCCTGCCCTCCTCCGCCCTCTTCCCTTGCTGCTCAGGATCTTGCGTCGTTCTTCACCTCCAAGATTGACAAGATCCGTCGGGATATTGCCTCCCGCCCCCCTCCGCCCCCCGCCCCCCTCCCTCCTCGCATCCTTCCCTCCTGCCTCTCTCCAGGAAATCTCTGCTCTTCTCTCTTCATCCAACCCCTCCACCTGCCCCCTTGACCCGATCCCCTCCCGCCTCCTGACCTCTATTGCTCCCACTGTCGCTCCCCCCCTTCTGCATGTCGTCAATCTCTCCCTTTCCACAGGCTCCTTCCCCTCTGCCTTCAAACATGCCACTGTCTCCCCCATCCTCAAAAAGCCTACCCTGGACCCTTTCGATCCCTCTAGTTACCGGCCGGTCTCCCTCCTTCCCTTTGCTTCGAAGCTCCTGGAACGTGTCGTCTACTCCCGCTGCCTGAACCTCCTCTCTGCCAACTCCTCCCTGGACCCTCTCCAGTCCGGCTTCCGCCCCCTCCACTCTACTGAAACTGCCCTGGCCAAGATCACCAATGATCTACTTGTCGCTAAATCGAAGCGCCACTACTCCGTTCTTGTCCTCCTTGACCTCTCTGCTGCCTTTGACACTGTCGACCACTCGCTCCTCTTGGACTCGCTTTACTCTTTGGGCTTCCGTGGCTCTGTCTTTGACTGGTTCTCCTCCTACCTCTCTGACCGCTCCTTTAATGTCTCCCTCCCCGAGTCGACCTCCCCCTCCCTTCCCCTCTCGGTTGGGGTTCCCCAAGGTTCTGTCCTTGGCCCTCTCCTCTTCTCTATCTACACCCTGTCCCTTGGCGAAATTATTGCCTCCCACGGATTCCAATACCATCTCTATGCTGATGACACCCAACTCTATCTCTCTACCCCCTCTCTCTCCTCCTCTGTCCGCTCACGCCTCGTCGACTGCCTCTCTGATATCTCCGCCTGGATGTCCCGACGCCAACTCAAACTGAACATGGCCAAGACTGAACTCCTCATTTTTCCTCCATCCCCCTCCTCTCCCTCTGACCTGACCGTCTGCATTGATGGGGTCACCATCCGTCCTGTTCTCCGTGCCCGCAGCTTGGGCTTCATTTTTGACACGCACCTCTCCTTTAAACCTTACATTGACTCTGTGGCCAAATCCTGCCGATTCGCTCTCCTCAACATTGCCCGCATTCGCCCCTTTCTATCTGTCTCCTCGGCCAAAATCCTTGTTCATGCCATGGTTATCTCTCGCCTCGACTACTGCAACCTCCTCCTTGCTGGCCTCCCTCGCTCCCACCTGTCCCCCCTTGTTGCGATCCAAAACTCTGCCGCCAAGATCATTCACTCTGCCCGTCGCTTCGACCATGTAACGCCTCTCCTCCTCTCCCTTCACTGGCTCCCCCTTCCTGAACGTATCCTGTTCAAACTCCTGGTTTTCACGTTCAAATCGCTCCATGACCAAGCTCCCCCTTACCTCTCGGACCTAATCGCCCTACGCGCTCCTGCGCGCGCTCTCCGCTCTTCCGCTGTCCCCTCCCTCGCTCTCCCTCGCTTCTCCTGCTCGCCCAACCGCCTTCGTCCCTTCTCCCTCGCTGCCCCGCATGCCTGGAACTCCCTCCCTGCCGACATCCGCCTTGCCTCCTCCCTCCGCTCCTTCAAATCCCTCCTCAAGACCCACCTTTTCCATGCTGCCTTTCCCAATGCCCTCTAGTCTTTCCCCTTGCTCTTACTGTCAGCCCTCCTCTGCTGACTGCTGCTACCAACCACCTTGTAACCAAGCCAAGTACACGCACCTGAGACTTCGCATCCGCCTGAATGTTTGTTTGTCTTCTCCCATGTCTCTCCCGCTGTCCCCTCTCCTTGTCTCCCCCTCCTTGTCTTTTAGATTGTAAGCCACAGGCAGGGACCGCAGCTGATTGTATGTTCTGTACAGCGCCAGGTTGTTACTGGCGCTTTATAAATGTTTAATAATAATAATAATATTTTCATGACAAACATGTAAATATTGAATACACTCAAACATTATTCTCTCACCACAGATTCCGTCTTGCTGTAGAAGAAACCATGTGTCCACAAAGCCAAATAGAAAACAACAATATACATATTCTTGGATCAAAAAGCCTTTTGTTTAAGAAAGGAGTTCCCATTCTCCCTAACCAAATGAAAGCATAGGGAAAGCTTCAGTGTTGCTCCCAGACTGAAGAGAACTGGGACTGGAAGTCCAAGGCAAAGCGTGGGTGCAGGGAGCCTAAGTTGCAGGCAAGCACAGTATGTGAGACTGTACAACATCTTTACTGCTTATGGCCTGCAAATTAAGGTGGGAGCCATAACTTACAATTTCCATGCTTTTTAGAGCATGGCTTAATTTGTAAGAGCCTTAACTCCTCTTAAAATTAAGGTATTGCGATCTATTAATTTCCCAGTTTTTCGAAAGGGGAATGCACTAAATTCCCCCTGCTACCATAGTACTAACATGCGTTTGATTGGAAGCCAACCAGCCAGCCAGTGAGTTTCCCTTTCAACCCAAACTTTCCTCCAAGGTGTCAGTTTCACCAGCAAGGGGCATGGCCTTTTTAAGAGTCTGAGGGCAATTTCAGACATGCTGGGCCTCCAAGCCCAACATGTTGAAACACAGACCGGGCTCCGTCTCCGATCCCAGTCAGTGATGAAGCCAGCCATCCTTTAGCTGGCCCGGCTTCATCACGGAGGGGAATCTCGGAGTGGGTTGGGTCATGCGGTGCAATGTGCAGCTGCATGGCCCAGCCCACCACGCTCCCACATCCACCCGCCCTCAGGAAGCAGGCGGGTGCAGCAGCCAATGCAGCTGATCCCGTACCGCAGTCCGCACCACGCTCAGAAATGGGGCAAGGTAACCCACGTTATTTTTGCCCCTTTCTTGATTGTGGTTCAGCTAAGCACGGTTTTGGAGGTGAGGTCGGTCTCAACCCCAGAACCATGGTTAGCTGTGAACCCGGCCAGGAATTCACCGTGAACATCTGGTGGGGCTCAAACAGATGTGCTCAAACAGATGTGCCACCCATCACAGCCACCACACTGGATCCACTGTTGACTGTGGTGGTCTGAAATTACCCTGAGAGGCCTAGGGGCAGAATGTTCATTTGGGCTCCCCCTTCCTCCTTACTGCCACCCTGTGTCAATGCCATTTTTCTCTCACTTGGGAAAAAACTAGACATGCATATAATCTTCTTGAAAACCACCTGTATTCAACATCAGCATTCAATACAGCTGTATGTTAAGATTTTATTCAAAAATTGAAAGACAAAAGAAAATACTATTGCAAAAGTTATCAAACCATCTTTTTCCTAGCTTTCTTGGCAGCAAATTCAGATATGAGATCATTAAAAGAAATTTCTCTTAGAAGATCCCATTCTGTAGAAAGAACAGATAATGATGACAGTCTTGACTGCAGCATTGTTGACTGTAATTTATTTTTAATAAAGGATAATTAAATGGACAGTTAAAGGGAGAAAACTTAGTAACATTTAGGAAAGCTTCAACCAGTTCCTTATTGGAAATTGTCTTCAAAATACTCTATGCAGATCCATTACAAGCTCACACTAAAGCTGCTGCATCCCTTTTGGAAAGCCTGGTCCAGTCTTGCCAGGAAACCAAATCAATTCACAACTTCCATGTAAGCACAGAGGTGCTTCTCCAGTTCATTTTGAAGTTTATGAAGAGGGGTTTTGAGTTTTGTGTTTGGGGAGGTTAAGGTGCTGTTGCTGGTGGGGTGGAGGGAGGATGCTTGTGTGGTGCAAACACAAGCCCCCACCCCACCCCCCATGTCTCTACCTCATATATGCTCACTTTCCTTAATGTTAATTTTTTTAAATGAAATCATTTTCCATTGTTCTCCTACCGCTAGAGCTGTTGTGTAATTAAACTGCCACCATCACAAGTGAGGACATCTTTCAACTCTTTTCTACCATTTGAATTTCTTGCCCATATGGTAAAAGGGGGTACCATGGGGGAATCGCCCTTGCAGCGGCTAGTCAAAGAATCTACACATCCACTAAGCACACGGAAGTCAAGGGAAAAAATGCTCAAAATCAAGATCCGCCTTATGTCAAACACAACACACAAGACAAGCCTGCCTTGGCCTGCCTTGGTTTCCCCTTCACATAAGATACCTCCTCAGGGTTAATGTGCAACTTAAGTTGTGGTTTTAAAGTGCTTTAGCACAACAGAACCAAAAATTAGCCATTATTGCAGTACTTAAAATCCTTTTCCTATTTTTATTGTTTATTCATTTAACCAACAAAATTACTTATGTAAAACAAAACACACATCCTACAGTTTTATGTGTTGACTTCATCCTTACAATGTCCCCAAATCTCCTGTTTGGCAGATTACTGAAGATTGCAAAATCAATAGTTCCTTACAATACAAACCAGACATTCTTAGAGAATCCATATCACATTGACCATTTAATGGCACCCCCAGAAACCCAGGCTCAGGGATGACCCCAATAATCAGCCAACATTATGATCCAATGCAAGCCACCCCCTCCCCCTCACACCACATGAAGTAACACATGGGAACTATGACACATGGGAAATAGCTAAAATTTAGGACAGCCTGAGGTAGACAAACACACACCTAACTGAACCCAAACGGGGGCCCTCTCAAAGTCTTGGAAGCTGAGGAGGGACTGTTGGGGGATATTGCTTTATAGATCCCTCTTCACCACAACATTTCCCTTGCAGATCTGAGCTTTCTCAATTACACACCTAACGGAATTCTATGCAACTCACATACAATTCCTCAATGCACATAACCACATACAGTCTCTCTCCTGACTCCATCCCTTCTCCCAGTGAGTTTTCCTTTCAGGCCCAGCTTTGATGGTTTCACAAGGGGAAGATTGCTTCAAAGACCCCTCCTTTTGGAGAGTTTCCCTTGCAGCCCTGATCTTTGTCAGTTACATATCTAAAGAAATTCTGTCCAACTCATGTAAAATTCCTTAATGCTCCATATAGGACTCCATACAGTCTCTTTCTTGATTCCATTCCTTCACCAGGAGAGGGGGGGAAAGTGAGGAAATCATGGAGAGGAAATAGAAAGATGGTGAGGAGTGCTGGGTCCTTGCATCTGTCATTCCACTCAGCTCTCCATCTTTTCAGCTGCTCCCAGTGTCCTCTCACTTTTCATTCTACACAGCCCCCTGTCATTCCAGCCACTCCTGATGGCTTCATACCCATTATTCCACCCAAACCCCTGGTGTTTCAGTCACTCCTGCAGACAGTCTACTTATCATTCCACCCTGCCTCTCCAATTCCAGTCACTCCCAGAGGTCTCCTACTTGTCATTCCATCAAACCCCATGTCATCCCAACCGCTCCCGGTGGTCTCATGTCCATTATTCAGCCCAGCTCTCCACCCCAATAATTCTAGATGCTCTGAATGACCTCCTACCTGTTATTCCACCCAGCTCCCCTTTCCATATCCCCCCACTCTTGGCCTTTTAGTCTTCCCCTCCACCCACCTTCTTTTGGTATTTCAGATCCTCCCCCCTCCCTTTGTTTCAGTTAAGCATCTGCCATTGTATTGGTTTACTGCCTATTAAGGGCTACTGGCATTGCCCAAGCCCCATTACTTCCAACTGGCATTCATATTACCTCTGTTGTTTCCAACTGACATTCCTTGTGCCTTTTGAGATTCATCTGCTGGAGAGTTTGCTTAGCAGAGCAGCTAGTGAGTTCCTTTCAGCTCCAGCTCTGTCTTGTCCACAGCCTGCCATAAAACCTCCAGACATACATCCACAGCCTGCCATAAAACCCTCTACATGTATAAACAAACCCTCTGCATTTAAGTCCAAAACCTGCAATAAAACCTCTGCTCATAAATCCTAGATGTATGCAAAAAACATTCATGAACCCCTGCCTCCTCACAGAACACATTATTACAGGTGAAACAGACAGCAGGGAAGTTGCTTTTCTCACTCGATTTGCCAAAATTCGTACTTCAAAACATCAGATCTTCCAAACTATACAATGGATTTTTAAAAGCTAAAAACATGAAAAAATACAGGACAAACTTGAATTTTCTGCTAGATTCCTTAATACTGCTCCCAGAACTAAGGTTCCATGTGCAAAAAAAAAAAATGTTGCAAAGGAGCAAAAATGTCATTCTGTCTCCAAAATTCAAACATCTGTAACTTTTTCATCTGATGTGTCAAATTTGGACAGGTTCTACATCTCAACCAATCAATCCTCCCTACCAAATTCCACTCTGCTAGGACAAATAATTCCTATTTTATAATGAATAGAATGTTCATGATTTTAACTCAGCAATGTAAAACGTTAATAAAGTAGGCCAAGAAAGAATTTGAAGAGAGACTTGCTTAAGAGACAATAATTAATAACAACTTTAAGTACATCAGAAGCAAAAAGCCTGATTTGGAATCAAGAGAGTCAGTTGGACCATTAGCTGGCCTGGACGTGAAGGGAGGATAAGGCCATTGCAGAGAAGCTGAATGAATTCTTTACTTTGGTCTTCACTGCAGTGGATGTTGAGGAGATACTCACACCAGAACTGTTCTTTGTAGGTGATGAATTGTAAGAGCTTTCACAAATCAACATAATTCTGTAAGAGGTTCTAGAGCAAATTTACAAACTAAATAGTGACAAACCACTGGACTAGATGGTATACACCCTAGAGTTCTGAAGGAACTCAAATATGAAACTGCAGACTTACTACTGGTAATTTGTAGTTTATCGCTAAAATCTGCCACTATACTCGAGAACTGAAGGGTAGCATATGTAATGCATATTTTTTTTTTAAAAATTAACCAGCTTTAATTGTATTCAATGTTACATAAAGTAGAATAACAAATGATCAAAACTCACAAATCAGAAGTAAATTTTTTTTTAAAAAGTGAGTGTGAGAACATTAATACATGGATACTCAAAAATCAATTTCCCTGATACAGGGACAGTCCACAATTTTACAAGATCAGTCCTAAAACTAGTAGTCAAATAAAAGGGTTTTTCGTTTTGTATCATTTTTCCCCCCTTGTATAGCAGTGACCACGGGATGCAGATATTTTAAAAGGATTCCAGAAGCGATCCTGGAAACTACAGACCGGTGAGCCTGGTGTCTGTGCTGGGGGAAATGGTGGAGACAATTAAGAACAGGATTATGTGACCTATTGATAAACATAGCTTAATGGGGAAGAGTCAACATGGATTTAGTAGAGGGAAGTTGTGCCTCGCTAATCTATTGGAATTTTTGAGGGTGTGAATAAGATTAGGGATAAGGGAGAGCCAGTCAATATAGTGTATCTGGATTGTCAGAAAGTGTCTGATAAGGTCCCTCATGAGAGACTCTTGAGGAAATTAAAAAGTCATGGGATTGGAGGCAGTGTCCTATTGTGGGTTGGTAACTAGTTAAAGGATAGGAAGCAAAGAGTAAGACTAAATGGTCAGTTTTCACAATGGAGGCAAGTAAATTGTGGAGTGCCCCAGGAATCTGTACTGGGACCATTATTGTTTAATGTATTAATTAATGACCTGGAAAAGGGAGTAAGAAGCAAGGTGATCAAGTTGGCAGATGACCCAAAGTTATTCAAGGTAGTTAAAACACAAGTGGACTGAAGAATTGCAGGAGGATCATGCAAGGCTGCGTGACTGGACATCTAAATAGCAGATGAAATTTAATGTGGACAAGTGCAAAGTGATGCACATAGGGAAAAATAATCCAAACTTTGTATACACAATGCTAGGTTCTAAAGGAACTCCAGCCTCAATGGCTAGGCTTGAAACAGGTTCGGTGAACATCAGGAGGACGGCTAGACTATGCTCAGTACATTATTGGTTAAAGATCAGAAAGTATTCTCCCTTGAGACTCCCTAAGCAGGTCTTGTTAGATGCCACATAGCCTAATGATCTCCTGTGTCCATGGTTGCTGGGGATAAGGAAGTTAATGTTTATTTCAGGGCTGGGGGATAGGTGGTTTTGTGATGCTCCATTACACCTGCATGTGAGAAGCAAACTATTGATCTAAGGTTTTGGGATATCTCAAGAAAGGACATGGAGGCTCTTTATCTCGAGTAAATTATTTTCAGCATAGAGAGGTGATTACAAAGCTAAGATTTGACCAAATAGGAACAGTGGTGCAGATAGGTGGTTGGGAAAGACTTTTGTACAAGCAGAAATTGTGTTCTTGCCCTCTAGGGGAGGTAGAGAACGTGATGTATTTTTTCTGGAATTACCCCTTATACACGGATCTGAGGAATAGATATCCCTCTTACTGGAAATTTGGGATATTTTAATATCGTTGAAAAAATAGTCTGGGTCCTTCAGAATATGCCACTTCAAGTACTGAATGCTCTTGCTTGTTATACTTATGCAGCAAGGAAACTTTGCAAGAAATTTAGGCATCTGGGTGACTAGTTGGAACTAGATGCTTTCTGGATAATAAATTAGTTTGCGGTGGGGATTGATGAAGTATTTGTTAACTTCCTAGTTAATTGGAATCCAGTGCTGTAACTTGGTAAAAGAGTTAAGCTATTGGACCAGGTTTCTCATTATGGTATTTTATTGGATTATATTTTTGATGCGGAACGAGACTCTGATTCAGGGGGAAAAGACATTACGATGGACATGGGGCTCAGATAGTCTGCTCTGATGCTCTGCTAAGGAGCAAGGACATTTAAATAGGACTTTAGTAAGGGTCCTGTTTGGATACCAGGGGTAAGATACCTGTAAATTAATGATATTCACTGTCAAAAATATGTGAAGTTTTTATTGCTTGTAAAGTGATTATTACAATTTATGTTTTTATTGATGTAACTTTTGATTGTTGATTACAGGTTTGATGTATTCTTGTATTAATTATTTGGCTTTGCCATAAATAAATTACTACTACTACTAAATTAGGAGGTGCTACTCAGGACAAGGAACGCTCCCACATTTAGAGGGTGGCATGTTTGTGGGGACGGGCTGAATGGAGCAAAGATGCAGCACACCAGGTGCCTGCCCACTCATCCATCACTCACTAACCAACTGTGAACGGTTGGCCTATGGCCAGGTAAGCCTGGCCATTGGGGGTGGAACCTGTACAGGCTTTGTATTGGCCGCCCAGGACATGCAGAAAACTAGTCAGGTGAGATAAATGGGCCTGTCTCCCAGCCTGGGGTTTCAGCATTGCTTCCGATGCTACTATGACCCATCTGGTGTACCTGTACCATGACACCATCCAGTGCACAGGCTAGTCATATTGACTTGCTCTTGGCCCAGTGCATGGTTTTTGGCTGAGCCGCATGCCCAGACTCTCTCACGGCCCTGTACACAGTTTTCGGCTGAGCCGCATGCCAGCCTCCCTGCCTCCTGGTGCAACAACACAGCCCATAACATACCTTACTGCGGCTGAGTATGTCTCCCAGCCCAGACTCCTTATCTAGTAGGTATGCAGCTCCACTGGACTCAGGCTGCTGGCCATGCTCACTATTTGAATTTCCCGGGTAGGCCAACTAGAGGAGCATGCAAAACAAAAAAACAGGGACTCCAGAGTGCATGCTCGCTGGGCAAGGCAACACAGCAGCCATATTAAAAGTGGGTGCCATTTGGGGTAACATACATGCACGTTGGGGCAAGTTGACATAGCCACCACCATTTTGGATAGGGGCATGCAGCACGTGCTTACTGTAGCAAGCTGACACAGCCACTGCCATTTTGGGATAGGACCATGCCAGTAAGTAGGGGCCAGGAGAGTTAATAGGTTTCGTTAAGGGCTCATCAATTAATGAAAGAATTATGTGCAATGAGTTAAGCAGCTGTATAACATTGACAAAGAATTTAATTACAATGAATGATTTACAATTATTTACAACTTACAATTAAATTACATTGAATCACAAGGAACTATTTCACTAGTGGCTATGTGGCTAGGTCGCTTGTCTGCAACTTGCATCCCCTAGTTGTGTGACCTGTTTTGGGGTCTGGGAACCGGTGGTGTCTCGGGTAAGGCAGGAGACACCTGCTCACCTTCATACATTTTAAGTAAAATGTCTATAGTTCTATTTGCTGATATTTGGCACAAGGGATGCCCACATCGCCTGTTATAGTGTGATCTTGAGCATCTCCAAGAGGCATGGTCGAAAGGAGGTGCCGAAGGCGATGATTGCTGAACCCAGAGTTAGGGGCCACCTGCTGTAATTCAATAAAGTTGTGTCCGTTTTTACCCTTCATGTGATTTTGTATTTATATTTATTGTATCTTTTTATTTGTTCACTGCCCTGAGCTGCCAAAGGCAGGAGGGCCAGGGTAAAAATAAATTAAATAATAATTCCTGGGTTGTGTCCACGAAAGGACCTTGGAGTCGTTCTATACAATACATTGAAATCGTCCGCTCATTATTCAGCAGCCATAACAAAAGCAAACAGAATGTTAGGAATTATTTGAAAAAGGGATAGAGACTAAAACTGAAAATATCCTAATGCCACCATATATATCTATGGTGTGACCGCACCTTGAATATTGTGTGTAGTTCTGGTGGCCCTGAGCTGTTTTAGGAGGGGCGGGGTAAAAATCAAATAAATAAATAAAAGATATAGTAGAAATAGAAAAGGTTACAGAGAAGGGCAACAAAAACTATGAGGGATATGGGACAGCTCCTCTATGAAGAGAGGCTTGATAAGTTGGGGCTGTTCAGCTTGGAGAAGAGACGACAGAGGGATATGATGGAAGTTTATAAAATCATGAGTGGTATGGAACAAGTTAATAGGGAACAGTTATTTACCCTCTCAAATAGTACTAGGGAACACTCCATGAAACTAACAAGTAGCAGATTTAAAACAAATAAAAGAGAGTATTTTTTCACTCAATGCACAATTAAGTTGTGGAATTTGTTGCTAGAAGATGTGGTCAATGCTAGTATATATAGCCAGTTGGATAAGTTTCTGGAGGATAGGTCCACTAGCAGCTATTAACCAAGTAGGTTTGGGGAATGTAATCTCTTACTGTTGGGAGCTGGGAGCAAACAACAGGAAACGGATTGCCCCGTTGTGACCTGTTGGGTACTTCTTCCAAGCGACTGAGATTGGGCCACTGTCGGTGACAGGTGCTGGGCTCAGTGGACCATTGCTTATGTTGTTAATGCAGCTGCCTTAACTATAAACCTGCTCCCACAGTTCTTTAATGTATAACAGTTTCAAAAATCCCTATAGGTTATCAATACTTCCATAAAGCTAGTGGCTAGACTATTAAGATAAAAAGTGACTTGCTTTTAAGATTACATGAACTAAAGCATAACTTCTCCAGAGACAACTTCTGAACAGAGTGAAAAGCATCTACATTACTGCAGCCACTAGTATATATTCCATAGGCCTTTTTTACACAGATGGTGCAGCAGTGCCGATGGGTGGAGATGAGTGGGTGAACACACCCAGCGACGCTGAGCAGGGAGACATTTACACAGACAGTGTCGCAGGGGGTTGTGGGAAGGAAAGGGGTGGGGCTGGCAAACACCCAGCGGCCAAACACCCATCCCGGGAAGCACCCAGCAAACACCCGTGCAAGTACACGGTCGACCGAGACCAGCGGGGAAGCCCTGCCCAGCACAGTGAAGGCACAACATGGCTGACCGAGGGCAAATGAAGCCCCACAACGTGGCCCCACCCCTGAGCTGCTAGAAACCGTGCGGGTGGGGAGGGAGGGAGATGGGATGACAGCCGCTACAAAGAAGCCGGCTCCACGCAGCCCCGGCACAGAGCCCAGACAGTCCAGCACCAGCCCTCCCCCCCCCCCTCCCCCCCAGCAGAGCAGCACACACACAGAAGCGCACAGGGACGGGAGGCAAAGGGAGGGAAGGTACCCACACAACACAGGCAGCCCTGCAACATACACCCCGCAGAGGCTCCCGCGCAAGGGGAGAAGTCAAAGCACAACACAGACACACTGGGAAGGAACAGAGGGCCACGATAGAGAGGGCGTTTTTGCGCCAAGCCTGTAAGACCTGGCTGTTTGCCCAGGCTTTTGGAGGGGAGGGAGGATGGGGGGGGAATCTTTTGGGATGGGGTGGGTAGTTTTAATTGTTTATACTGCTGATATTTTATGTATTTTAATATTGTTTTATTTGCTGTGACTCGCCCCGGGATGCCATAGGCATGAGGGGGTGGCCAAATATAAAGAAATTTAAAAAATAAAAAATAAACACAAACTCCTTTATTGAAAGGGGAACCAGCAACAGGGGGCAACAACAACAGGACAGGGAGTGGGATGGGGCAACAGAAGGGGGGGGGCAGCGACAGCAGCGGCAGGCCCGGGACAACCCCCGGTCGATAGGGCCAGCAACCCCGCACCCGGCGCCAGTGCTCAGCCTGCGTGCGGTCCAGGCGGTGCAGCAGCTCCAGGACGTGCAGGAGGAGCTCCAACAACTCCCCCTGCTCCCAGGTCCGCTCCGCAATCATGGCTTGCACTAAATGGGACAGAGGGAGAGGAGACAGCCATCAGAGACAGCCCCGGGCACCAAGGGACAGAACCCCCCATGGAGGGACACAGGCACAGGACCCAGCAAACAGGCAGCACACTCACGGATGCCATCGAACAGCCGCCCTGCCGCCCGCATGTCCCACGCTGCCCACTCCAGCACGAAAGAACAATAAACTGCACCTATGCAAGTCAAGATCATACGATGGATCAGAGTAATACATTTATGGAAATTACAAAAGTACAACAAGGAATAAAACAGTGTAAAAATGCAATATAAAGGAACAAACAACCAAAGTATATCAATACAAATAAATGCCAAGAAAGAGATAAACATGACCCGACTGCGCAAAAAAATCTTTTTGGGGGGGTAAAAACCCCATGCAGGAAAGCAAAATTCAAATACAGCAAATGCCAAAACTCAAATAGGGAACAACCTCAAGGAACAGTTGAAAATGTCCACAGCTGATAAATAGCCATAAAGGTCCTGAATATCTAACGTTTCGCTTAAGAAAGCTTCTTCAGGGATATTTTCTACCGATCTTATAATACTTCAAGTCGATCTCAGCAATAATTCCTAATGTCATATATTTTCCAGTCCCACAGGTGTAGACTAGAAGGGAACCCAAAACACTCTTCTCCAGCGTAAGAAAATATTTTTTGGATCCACTCACTAAACTCTTCCCTTTAGGGAGCTTGGGTTTCCAGTGCCAGTTATTCCTATATCTACTTATTGCCAGCAATTCCTGTCTCGCAGGGTATTTGGTCTGAATGTCTCACGAATGTCTTAAGCGAAACGATATGGATATTTATGGATATTTATCAGCTGTGGATCACCGATCGAAGGGTGGCAAGCTCCTCAGCGGAGGGGTCTCCAGTCTGGAGCAGGCCACCAACTTCGGGTGACAGCAAGCCCAGGTCCCACAGGAAGGCCCCCACGTCCGAGGGTGCGTGCGGGATGCTGTGGGCATGCATGAAGTTCCGGTGTACAGGGCAGCAACAGGGGACCCCCAGACAACAAGGCGAGGCCAAACCCGGGTAACTCCATCACCAGGCGAGATGCCATTACCTCCACAGCGGTCCACGACACGACAACGATGGGTGGGTGCCCCCAAGGAGACTGGCACAGTGGGATGAAGCCAAGCTCGAGGGAACACCCCTGGCATGCTGGGGCCCCGACTGGGTGACCCATCATCCACATGTACCGCGACAGGAGCCGGAAGCCAGCCTCCACCGACAGTGGGTCACCCACCAACAGCTGCACGTTGGGACTCAGCCAGAGGGCTGCCAACAGCATGTCCGCACAGGGCGACCACCCCTCCCATACACCCCCAGCTGAGGGCCCCGCAGAACGACCGGCCATGGCATGAGTGGGGCCCGCTCCGGTGAAGCAACAAGCGGGAGATGGAGGGCTGCAGCGACTGGGACGAGCATGGAATGAGTGGCTACCCTCACCCACACGCGGCCTTGCATGCCAGAGATAGCCCAGCCCGCTGGAGACGGGGAGCCGCAACCCACACGCAGGACAGAAGGGATGCAGCACAGGTGCCGAGAGATGAAGGAAGCCACGACCGGGCACTGCGCCAGACCAAGGAGCCGAGCCAGGTATTGTATCCGCACAATACCGCAGCTGCAGCATGCAAAGGTGGACCTGGGCAGGGGGGACTGTAGTACAGGTGTGGAGGCAGGGATACCCTGGAGTGCACGCGGTCCCATCCTCTTTCCCCCCCCCCAATGGGAATGTGGCCGGCACACTCGCGGGGATGCTCAGCCAGACCCAGCAGCGGGTGGCAGCCCCAGCACACCCCCACTGCAGCACTAATCGGTGCCCTGCCCCCACCGGCCTACACTGTACATAAAGGACCCGCTGCAGGCGGTTAGGCGTGGGGCAGAGAGGCTGTAGCACGGGATCGAGCACCACACAGAGACCGCCGACCCCAGGCTGGGTGGACACAGAGGAGCTCCCACAATACGAGGGGAGAGTGGGCTGTGGGCACAGGTCATACAGCGGAGCACGCTGTGGCCAGGGCACGCACCATCGGAGGGTGGCTTGGAGTGGGGAGCAGCAGAACCATGCTGCCAGGGGACAAAGACCCACAGCCCAGAAACGTGCTGCTGCACCTCCTGGGCGCAGCCCTCCTGCTGCTGCGTATGCTGCTGCAGCAGATAGCCCAGCTCTGCCTGCCGGGTCAATGGTCCGTCCTCCTGGGGGCACGGCAGTAGAGGGCAGCAAACCTCAGGAGGGCGGCGATCGTGAGGCAGGCGGCCGTCCGCCACCACACCCTGTTGGGCTCTGTGGTGTCCCAGCAAGGCTAGCTCCTCCTGGCCCAATGGACCCTCAATGTGTACTCCCGCCGCGTGACCCTACCGACCCTGCGACGGCACTGGGCATGCTCCCGCACCAATGACTGGTGGGAGAACATGTTGACCACCTGGACGGACAGGGAATGGTCGGACCACTTCCAGATGCCCTGCTCCCTCCTGACCCGCTTAGGGGAGCTCCTTAACCCCCACCTCCGGAGGCGGGAGATGAACATGCGCTTCCCACTACCACCCGGGATGTGCGTGGCCATGGCAGTGTGGTGGCTGGCCACCCCCGATTCCTGTAGGAGCATGGGGGAGCAGTTCGGGGTGGGCACCACCACAGTGAACAGGGCCCTCCATGATGTGTGCAACCTGCTCGTGGAGCTCCTCTTGCAGCAGGTCATCCAACTCCGGGACCCCGAGGAGGTGATGCATGGGTTCGAGGAAATGGGGTTCCCACATTGCATCGGGGCGATTGACAGCACCCACATCTCCATCATATGCCCCCCTTATGCAAAGATTGACTACATGAACCGAAAACATGCCTTCTCCATCGATCTTCAGGCCATAGTGGATCATAGGCAGGGCCCCGATTCTTCCGCGGAATTTTTTAAAAAATTCCGCGGGAGTCAGGGGCCAATTCTGCGCCTCGGCGCGATTTACCATGCGGGGGGGGGCTTGGTTTGCCTCCTCCTCCCCCTGCACTGGTAAACCCTCAGGGCCTCCCCTCCCCAGCTGCCGGGGCTTGCCCTCCCCAGCTGCTGGGGCGTGCTCGACTCCCACCCCCCAAAAAAACCCCAAAGGATTTGTCTTACCAGGGATGGCTGCAGCAGCTGCTCCGTCCAGCACGCTCTTTTCCTGCTCGTACTTCCTGGCCCCTCCCGATGGGGCCTCTCAGGGCGACGCAGCCGGATGACGTCATCTGGCTGCGTCGCCCTGAGAGCCCCGTCGGGAGGGGCCAGGAAGTGCGAGCAGGAAAAGAGCGTGCTGGACGGAGCAGCTGCTGCTGCCATCCCTGGTAAGCAAATTAAAGGGCCCTGGCAAGTGGGGAGGCTGGGGAGGGGAAGCCCCGAGGGTTTGTTCATTCCCCTTCCCCCGTAGAATCTCCTGCCCCGCGTCCCCGCAGCGCAGGCTGGAAATTCTGCGCTGGGGTAAGCGGGGCAGGAGATTCCGCGGGGGGAGGGGAATTCCGCGGGAAATCTGCGATTCGCAGACCCGCGTTTCCCTCGGGGCCCTGATCATAGGGGCCTGTTCATTGATATCTACACAGGCCAGTCGGGGCAGAGCCACACACGTACCCTGTGTGCCTTCCCCTTCTATGCACGCATATTCGACGGGGAGATCACCCCCAACCTGTATCGTGTGATAGAGGGGGTTCCCATGGCCCCTGTTGTGATAGGGGACCCCGCCTACCCGCTCAGCCTGTGGCTCATGCAGGCCTATCCAGTGGCACGCAACCCTGACCACCGCCTGTTCAATGAGTGCCTGTCGTCCGCACACAGCATGCATGCAGGCTCCTCAACACGTGCGAGCGCCTCCTGATGAACAAGAGCCAATTTGACCTGGACCACACCTCAATCCTCCTCCTGGCAGCGTGCATCCTGCACAATGTATGCGAGACAGCAGGCGCTGCCCTGGACAACCCACCACCGGTGCACAGGACCAGCCCAGTGCCCCTGTACCAACATGGCCAGGGAGGGGCATTCCAGTGCATCTCAGAGGAGAACAGGGATGCCATCTGCTGCCACATCGTTGCCCAGGCAGCCAAATGCCAGGCAGCGCCCGACCCACAGCCATGGCCATAGTCCTGGGAACCCCTTCAATAAAGCTGGATACTACTCATTACCTGCAACTGTGCCTCTGTTCCATGTGTCGGCTAGGGGGTCCCTGGAATGGGTCCCGTGGGTTGCTGGGTGCGATCGCCCTGCCCTCGCTGTCGTCCGCAGGGTGCTCGGGCCCCGCAATGCCCTGCCTGCCAACACTCACTGGCTCGCCTGCACAGGTTCAGTGTACACCTGTTACAGCCACCTCAACTGCATGAGGCCTCACTGGGCTGTCCCCCGGCCCCATCGTCTGGGCAGGGACTGTACAGAGCCCCCAACCTGCTGGTGCCCCCCTGCACACTGCACCCCCCCTCCGGCCACATGTCCCGGGACAGATGAAGCGACATCAAGGTAGAGGTACAACACCTTTATTGGAGGGGGAATTGTACAATGGAAGGGGGGGTTAACGTCTGGGGTGCCCTCTCCCCCTCCTGGCCACACCACCGGGGCTCTCAGGCCGGCATGCCCTAGCTGCTGCCAACCGCAGCACTCGCCCGCCGGCCAGCCGGCCGGCCCAGCCTCCCTGTCATACACTGGCCGCTCCACACCGACCTCCGCTGACGGTCCCTGCGTGGAGAAACAAGAATGGGATAAGTGATTCTTGTGTGCACTCATCTCTTTCCCATGTCGGGGCCTGGGCCAAGGGGTGCCCCATGGTCATCCAGGGAGCCCCCTATGCCCACATGAGCATAACACATGCCGTAGGGCAATCCCTGTGGGTGCGAGCCCCTGGACGGCCCACCCATGGTATTATGGCCCATGCCCATTCCAGTACAACGTCACAGAGCCTGTACAGGAGCCTCGGGCACTGGACGGTGATCCCCAGCTCGTGTAGTGCGTGTGCTCAGAGTGGGTTCTACAATGTGTTCCCTACCAGGGTCCTGCCTTGTGCAGGTCCCCTGAATCCCAGTGGGGGCCCCCAGTGTTGCACCGCCTACCCCCAGGGGCCTGGGGTGCTGCATCCTTACCAGAGGGGGTGGGGCAACCACCATGGGTGGTTGGTCATCCTGGGGTGCACAGTCCTGGGGTGGGGGCGTCACCTTCTGACTGAGGGGTCGGGGTGGCAGCGGGGGTGGGACCATGGAGGGTGCGGGCTGGAAGGGTGGCCCCACATGCGGGTCCGGTTGCCCTATGTGGGGGAGGGGAACCCCGTGGACCAGGCCCAGGTAGGTTTGCTGCTGGGAGAACCACGGGTGGCCGAGGTGCAGGGGGGGGCACCTGCACCAGTGGGAAGCCACCATGTTGTTGGTCGGTTGCCGACTCTCCTTCCGCGGCATGGCGGGGCCTGTCACGCTGGGGGTCACACCGCAGGGCCTCCGTGGCCTCCCCCATGAGGTCCATGAACCGTGCGGCCTGACCCTCCAGCCCATCACAGGGGCACTGCTGCTCGCATTGGAGGGCGGCAGCCTGTCCCAGAGGTGCTCAGTGCAGGACCAGGCCATCATGGCAGCCACGATCTCCCGGTCCCTTTCCCCCTCCCCTCTGATGAGCTCCCTGGTGAGCATGAGCTCCCAGGAGTGCACCTCGGCTAACCGTTGCGACTCCTCCAGCAGCTCCCTGCCGAGGTCCTCCCTCCGGCACCGGTTCCTAGCCCGCATCTCCCAGTTTCGCTCCACGCTGCCAGCAGTTGCACCCCTCACGTGAGCAGGTGCCTGGTCTGTGAACAAGAGGTTGTTTATATCTGGACCTCAAGTCCTTTGCCTGCTGCATGCACTGGGTAACATCCCTACTGTACCCCTGCCACTGCATCTCCTGGGCGATGGCTTCATAGGCCTGTCTGGTCTTGTAGCTGCGCACCAGGTCATGCTGGACCCTTTCGGACCCCCACACACGTATGAAGTCCCTGGTCTCCTGCCTTGACCAGGGCTCCCCCTTTTGGGACCCACGTGTGAGAGGCCGACCAGCTTGGTGGCATGAAGCCCTCCCTGTGGATGTGGTAGCCGTGGTGGTCATCGTGTCCTGTTGGGGATAGTACATTAGGGGTTACTCTGGGTCCTGCTGGCCCCCTCCGTGCCCCCGAGGGGCCTGCCCCCCTTCTCCCCCCTGGGGTTCCCTTCTGCTTACCTGGCTGTCTGGGGGGGGCTCCTCGGCCATCGTCCCGGTGGTGCGGTGCTCCGTTGTCTGGGAGCCGTCCTGCGGGAATGGGGGAGTGGGTTATGTGGCTGGCCCCTGCCTTGTGTTCCCTGGCCCATGGTGCCAGGCCTGGGGCACAGCCCTCCCATCCCTGTTCCCTTGCGCTCACCTCACTTTCACTGCTGCTTCTCAGGCCGTGCCCCTGGGATGTGCTGGGCCGGGTGTCCTCGACCAGGGGGGCCATCAGTGCGGTCCCTCTGCCCTGTGCCGGGACACGTGCGCTGTGTTACAGCCTGGCGCGTTCCCCCCCCCTTTTCCACCCTGCTGGGGGGCACCCCCCTCATGCCTCCTGGCCTTGCCGACGGTCGAGACCCCTCCTCCCTTGTGCCTTCTGCCTGGGGCACACACCCCCTGCACTGCCTTGCCGGGGTTCTCCCCCCCTGGGCACTCCTGGGTCTCCATGCTCACCCTTCCCATGCATGGGGTAGCATTGGTTCCCTTGGTCTTCCTGTTGGCCTTCCTGGTCGCTATCGTGGGACCCCGCACACATGTGCCATGGTTCTGCCCTTCTTTACGGGCTCTCGGCCGGACATCCGGCGTCCCCCCCGTGGGCGTGTCTGCATGGTGGCGCGTGTATGCCCCATGGTGGCGCGTGTATGCCCCATGGTGCCGGCGCAGTGGGGCTCCGCCCACCTAGAGTGGCGGGTCCCTCCAGCTGCTCCGTGGGTGTTGGCGGGTGGGTCGGGCATGCACCCCCACTCACGCGTGGACATTTACACGGACGCTCTCCCACCCATCCGATGCGTGTTTCCGGGTGTTCCTGGGTGGGTGGCATCTGTGTAAAAGTGGCTATAGTAAAAAAACCTCCAGTTTACAAGAAGAGTTAAGGCTCTTGGAAATTCAATCATGCACTAAAAAGCATGGAAATTGCAAGTTAAGGCTCTCGCCATGTTAGCAGTAAAGACTTTGTACAGTCTCACATATTGTGCTCATTTACAACTTAGGCACCATGCACCCACACTTTGTCTTCGTCTTTCAGCCCCAATCCTCTTCCTCTGCAGGTTGGAGGCAACACTGAAGCTGGGGACAGGATGCCATGAGCTGGCCCCTCACCCCCTTCATTTCCTCTTTAAGAAAGAGAGAACTTAGGAGTCCTGGCTCCCACCCCTTCTCCCCATCTAATCTACTTGGTCCCAACCCTTTAACAGAGAACTTGGGACTCCTGGCTTCCAGCCTCTCCACCCTTCTCTAATCCAGTATGCTGCACTCCCTTCACAAGCAACTCGATAGTCCTGGTTCCTAGCTTGTTCTCCTCTCCACTGCGTACTGCACAGCTCTCAACCTTATAACAGATAACCCAGAGGTCCTGGGTCCAGGTTGACCCTCTAACCCTCTAGCCCCCACTCCTCTCACAGAAAACTCAAAGGTTCTGGGAGAAATACAGTGTCTCTGTCTGTGCCGCAGACAGGCAGTCCTGTGCTGGGTTAGGCTCCTCTCCCCAGAGATAGAAGCAGGGGTGTAGCTACAATAGGGACAGACGGGACATTCGTCCCAGGACCCACCATTGCTGGGGGCCCACCCAGACCCTAGCTGTCCCTGTTTAAAAAAAAAAATTCCGCCACCACTGTCGCCGTGACCGCTCTGTCCGCAGCCGCGCCCCCCCCCACTCCTGCCGGGGGCCGCCGGGCCCACACATGCCGGCCCGGCCTCACCACAGCGCACCGCTTAAAAGCAGGGCTGCACTTCAGCAGCCCAACCAGCAGATGGCAATGCAGCGTGCGCAATTGCACATGCATCGGCATCCAGTGCGGCTGGCACACATGAGGCAGCGGAGAGCAGGCACTTGTCTCGAGGACTCGGAGTGACCCACTGCACTGGCAGTGCGACCCCGGGGCTGTTAAAAGGTGAAAACAAGTTGGTGGTTTGCCTAACGGGGGGGGCAATGCGGGGGGGCACCTGGGGAACTGAAGGGGAGCGGGGGTCACTGGCCTTTGGGGGGGGAGGGGCACTGGCTAGC
>QEPC01009242.1:1313527-1346500 GCA_003113815.1 Sphenodon punctatus
GCCCCCCAGCCCCCAGTCAGGCTCTGCCCAGCCCCCATGAGGCCCCCCATGAGGCCCCAAGTGAGCCCCCCAGCCAGGCACCCCCAGGCCCAGGCCCCTCCAGCCCCAAAGAGACCAAAACCACAGGCCCAAGCCCCCCCAAGCAGGCCCTACCTGCTGCCCCTGAGGCTCCATCCTCCCCTGCCTTGAGGAGCTCGAGACCATCACGTGATCCCTACAGTGAGCATGCACAACCCAGTTGACTTGAGAGAATGTTGGGAGCCATCTCAAAGAACCTTCTTTACAAGATAGCAACCTTCTGATCAGCACATGGGGAGGTGAGGAGGAGCTGTGTTTGTAAACACAGCCTTATCTCCCAGCCAAATCGAGTCCCCGCTGCTGCTGCAGCTGATGATTTGCTCCTAGGAGGGAGAGGCACTCAGGCAGGTGAGGCCTCCCCCCACCCGGCCCCACAGGGGTCGGGACCAACAACTTTTTTAAAAAAAATTAATTAATTTTTTTAAAAATACAGCGGGACCGGCCCTCCAGCCCAGCCCGGCCCACCGGGAATCCTCCCAGTGGGTTCAATGGCCAATCCGCCCCTGAAGGGAACCACCCCGGTGGACTTTCCCCCCCCCCCCACGAATGGCAAATAGTGGAGAGGGAAGTTAAAGAAATTTTAGCCCTAGGGGTGATAGAGGAGTCCTGCTCCCCCTAGAGGAGTCAACCCATGTTGGTGGGCAAATCGGATGGATCAACCAGGTTTTGCATAGACTTCTGGAAGGTCAATGCAATATCCTGGTTAGAGACTATAGGTAAGGCAACCTATTTGTCAACCCTCGATCTCACTAAGGATTACTGGCAAATCCCATTAACTGCGAGAGCCAAAGAAAAGACAGCATTTGCTACCCATTTTGGCTTGTTCCAGTTTGTCAGGATGCCCTTCGGGTTACATGGGACTGCGGCTACCTTCCAAAGGTTGATGGATCGGGTGTTACACGGTCATGGAGGGTACGCCACAGCCTACATTGATGATATAGTGATATTCAGTCAAACCTGGGATGAGCATGTCCAACACCTAAAAGAGGTAGCTCAGGCATTGGGCAAAGCAGGGTTAACAGCCAACCCGAAGAAATGTAAGATGGGACTACGTGAGGTACAATACCTCGGGTACATGGTAGGGAATGGATGCATTCGCACCGTGTGCAGAAAGGTACATGTCTTGCAGAACTGGGTCTTACCCAGCATCAAGGTACAAGTCCAGCAGTTCCTAGGCTTGGCGGGTTATTATAGGAAACATGTGCCCCACTTTGCAACCATAGCCACTCCTCTAACAGAATTAACCCGAAAGAAACAACCTAAGGTAGTGCAATGGACTGAGGAAGGAAAACGGGCCTTTGGGCTACTGAAAAGGAGGTTATGTAACGCTCCTGTTCTCCATAGTCCTGATTTCACTTTACCATTTGTGCTTCAAACCGACGCATCCAATGTGGGATTAGGGGCGGTGCTTTCACAGGTGGTGGACGGAGACAAACACCCTGTCGCCTATATCAGTAGAACATTGGACCTACAGGAGCGAGCGTATGCTACTATTGAAAAAGAGGCTCTGGCCATACATTGGGCCGTGAGAGTCCTACGATATTACTTGTCCGGCGCTCCATTCCAGATTGTCACAGATCATGCACTGTTACAGTGGTTAACATCTATGAAGGAGAATAATGCCCAGCTGATGCGCTGGTATCTGGCCTTGCAACCCTTCTGTTTTAAAAACTCCCCTGAGGGGGAATAAGGACTCGGGGGAGGGGGAGTGTAGGTCCGGGCAGGGGCCCGCAGCTAGGGTGTCTTCACAGGAGGTGGGGCACACTTCCCCTCTCCTTTGACCCCTACCGGAGAGAAAAGGGGCACAAGCACCCCGGGAGCACGCTCTAAGGGTGCTCGCAGGGCACAAACCTAGTAAAAGCACCACAACTCGACTGGTTTTCCACCTACCTTTCTGACTGCTCCTTGGCTGAGAACGGGCTGGAGCTGAGCTTCAGAGCCGCCGTTGCTATTGCTGGAAACAAGTGGGGTTTGTGCCTTTTATTTTGGTTTTTGCTCTCCTTGGGACTGTGTTTGGGCCTGGAGGAGACTCAGTGTGTTGGAGGAGCCCCGCCTTAGAAGTGGGATACAGGACTCTACTCCCGCTAAGAGTTGGACCTTCCCCTGGAGGACTGAATTGGCTCAGATCCCTTCCCAGCGCAAGGACTTAAGTAACGCTGCACATCTCGGTAGCGCCATAGGTGCGCGCCGTCGGTTGTGCAACGAAGGGCTGTGTGAACAAGGGCACAGCCTTGTACAAGCAGCCTTAGGTGAGTGACCAGGAGGGCCAGGACCTTCACCCCCTGGGAAGTACGATCTTTTAGAATCCTGGGGTGACGAATCTGACTGATTGTTCGACTGCTTACTACTTTTATTATTCTGTATCTTATTGATTTTCTTGCTGTTAGGGAGACTGTCTAACACTTAGTAGGTAGCCTGGGAGTTGGTGATTTGGAATAAGTTTGTGTATATCTAACTGTTTCAATTTACTTGTTTGGTGTGGCTAAGTCAATATTTAATATATTTAGCCTATTGACTTAAAGCCTGGTATCCTTAGCCATGGCAGGTGGAGCTGTCCCTCCAACTCCAAGTAATATGGCTAGAAAGAGGTCGAGACAACCAGCCTTATCCCCTGACCGGGAGTCTCCTAATTTAAAGCAGCTAAAATTGCATGATTTGGGATTTAAAGATAAAAGATCCCGAAACAGAGAGACCTACGAGCAATCATTTTTTACCTCTGGATGAGACATTAAATGAACCAGACATGATCTTTGGGGATATAGGTGATGATGGTAAACTTAATCAGGATAGTTATCTGGAGATTATTAGAATGTTGGGAAACCAATGTATGTTAGTAAACAATCTTGTAGATTCCTTATTTTCATGTTTAAATGACATGAAAGGGTCAATTCACTTAATCCAGGATTGTATTCAGAAGGTGACCAAGGATACAACCACTATTGTAGCACACTTATATTCACTGGTACCCCCTAAATTGGACATTAAAACATCTGCTACACCCCTGCAAAGACACAAAAGCATGTATGCGGCCAAGGTGGCAGAGGGATTACCTAGTAGTGTCATACGCAATGATAAATCAGGGAATCCTCTATTGTTGAAAGACCCAAAATCAATATTACTAAAAAAAATTCCTTTCCCAAATGGAGCCATGCCTGCATGGTATTCCAAATTTTTGATAAGGAAAAATTTGGTCACCTTATTACATTTCAGACTGCAGATATCGGAGATAGGTGGATTCTATTTTTTGCCCCCTATTGATCAAGCTTTAAGATTAGTAATTAATTTCAATACCATCCATCCTGTAGGAAAGATCTGAGCAGCCAAAGAGCTATTGAACACCCATGGGGTACAGGTGGCCCCAGTTTTTTCTGCAGATGGAAACTAGTCAGTGGAATGGAGCTTTTTGGTCTCCCATAAGCTGAACAGGAACCAGACAAATAAAAATGCTGGCAATGGGGGGCAGAGGGTGGCAGTGCAGGATTTGCTATCACATGAGGAAGGAATTAGAATTGCCACTATGCCAGATCCATTTGAGGACATGGACATTGGAGCGCCACAGGCACCTATATTGGACAGGGAATTGAGTCTGCAAGGACTCCCTCTTAGCCCAGTCCTTTGCCCATTGGCATTAGAAGGCCCCCCATCAATAAAACAGCAAGTAAGAGGGCTACCAACTGAGCTTCAGCAAATGGACCAGGAGAGTTTAATTATGATGGCAGGTCCAGCAAATGTGTCATCATTTAGTTTTAATTTGGGTACAGACACATTTAAAGAACAGGAAGGCAAGTGGGTGGCAGAGTTTCAAACAATGGCAGTTTTGGAGCAAAGTCAAGTGTTAGAAACATTAGGTTGTATTAGGGCAAAACTCCTCTGTGCTAATCCTGCGCTGAAAATTTTTCAGGGCAGTTCTATAGTTTGCCAGGGAGTGGAGGAAGCAATTGAAAATAGGGATCCTAGATTACCATCCAAGGCACGGTTACCATGGAGTATAGAGAGCCCTATTTCCATCCCACAGAGTTCTATGAAGGGTTCAAACTTAGAGGCCATACAGGTAGCTGAATCTGGGGTTGATCAGATTAAAACAGATGGAAGTTCAGCTACTATAGTGATCCAGGAGGTTGCACAGACCCCTAAAACAGATTGAAAAACAGCCACTGGTAAGACACTGTCCTTTATGTCCTGGAACATCATGGGCTGGTGGAATAAGGTGGAGAACCCGGATTTTAAGGATTTTCTTGGGAAATTCGATTGTATTTGCTTACAAGAAACATGGATGATCAAAGACCTGATTTTGTATGGCTTTGATGTATATTCATCTCCAGCCATATTCCTAGATGGATCCATTAGAGGCAGACCTAGTGGAGGACTGGCCCTTTTGGTAAATAGTATACTTCCCTAAATGCAAAAATCACGGTGCTACCCGGGAATTCCTCATATGCTGTGGCTTGGAGAGTGGCCTTTCCTCAGGGGTTTGTAGTGATGTGGTTAATGTGTATATCCCCCCTTTGAGTTCCCCTTATTATAAGGGAGATGTTTGGAGGGAACTGGAATCGATGGTTAGTAATCTAATGGATTTATATCCAAATGATGGTACTTTTATTATGGGAGACTTCAATGCCCGATTGGGAACTTTCAATGCGATTAATTGTGGAATAGTATTAGATTCCCAGACTCCTGAGGTGCTGGTGGCTGGTAGATCATCAAGAGACACTTATACCAGCAATGCTGGGCCTCTTCTTTTTAAATTTATTGAAGGGACTAACTTACTGATATTAAATGGAGGCATGCCGGGGGACAAGCTAGGAGAGTTCACCTTTGTATCCCATCAAGGTCGCAACGTGGTGGACTTTATGCTCATTTCAGAGCATTTACTCTCGTGGGTAGTGGATTTTGCTGTACAACAAGCTCCAGATTCAGAACATTTTCCACTAGTAGCTTAGGTAAATTTACCTGACGAAACAATGGAGGAGGGGATTTCCCAAAGGGATAAGGAATCTACTAATGGTAGTACTCCAATGAGGAGAATTAGATGGAATACTCAGATCCAAGAGGCAGTGGGGGTGATATTAACCCCCCAACGCCTCCAAACATTTGTGGATAAGGTGGCAGGGGCCAATGAGGGTCCCCTATTGATATACAAGGAGCTTATTGATGAGTTTTACCCCCTGCTTGTGACACCAGTACTAGGAGGACAAGAGACACATAAGTTAGCCAAATGGGTCGATAGAGCCTGCAGATTAGCTAAGGCTAATCTAAAGCGTATGGCTCGGCAACTGAGGAGAGAGGATTATAGGGGTGTATATGTTAGACGGTTTCTATCTGCAAGGTGTGAATATAAAAAATTATTAAAAGAAAAGAAAGCCCAGCACCCATTGGCTCTTTGGATCGATTTGGAGGTAGCAGCAGGGGAGAAATATTCTGCAAGATTTTGGTCCATGATCAAGTCTGCATGGGCCTTGGGAAACCAGCAGAAGGGACCCATAATAGCACCCAATAAGTGGGAGGCATATTATCAGTTAGTGTTCTCTGCTTCAGTCCCGGGGGTGAGGCCCCCAGCGATGGACTCGTTGGATACGCTGGCCCAATGGGATCTGGTGTCTGCTTCAGAAATACACTTGATTATCTGCAGTTTGAAATCCAATAAAGCACCAGGGGTGGATTTTGTGCCCCCTGAATTGTTAAAAAACAACATTGAATGGTGGAGTGATGCTTTGGCATCGCTCTTTACCAGAATAAATGAAACCGGGAAGATCCCAAAGGCTTGGGTCCAAAGTATCGTAGTACCGATATATAAAAAAGGGGATGTTAATGATCCAGCAAACTACAGGCCCATAAGCCTATTGAGCTTAATTGGGAAGGTATACACAAGGTACCTACTGACAAGGTTGCAAAGCTCGGTTAAAGATAAAAATATAATTGGTGCTGAACAAGCAGGGTATAAAAGTGGTGTTTCGACTATCAATCATATCTTGGTATTAGATTATTTTGTGTCCAAATATGTATCTGTCAGCTCTGCCACCCGCAGAAGCCTCCGGATCCACCCGGGCCTTCCCCGCAGTCAGCAGGGAGGGTCCTGTCACAACCTGACCCCGCCCCCATTAGGGACACAGGATGCGGGGATTCTGGCTGAGGCACCACCAGCCGGGAGCGGATCGCGGCCTGTGGCCACGCCACCGATGTCGGGGCTCCACGTGGGGACTCCCCCGCCCCTGCCATGGTGCTCAGAGTGTCTGTGGGCACGTACAGGGGTGGGGCTTGGGATTTAAAAGCCAGCGTCGCAGGGGCAGCGGCGCTGGTGAGTGCAAATGAAACCGGCACCCCCTGCTTGAGCTGTGGTTGCATGTTTAACTGGACGAGAGAGACTTAGAATTGTGCGTGTGTACCTTCCTGACCCGTGGACCTGAAAGCATCTGTGTGTGAGTGTGATTGTGTTTGGCGAGACTCGTGAGTACCCCTACCTTCCTTCCTTCCCCTGGGACTGTTGCACTTCCGTGTGTATTCCCTTTTCCCCCCACCTTGTCTGGGACCTTTCCCCTTCCGGCACAGGCCCCCAACGTGCAATCCTCCCCTCTCTGTTTTCCCCAGCGTGCGTGTAGTAGGGCTTGTTGGGGCAGACCCTGGTCTCCTTGCAATACCTCACCCTATGATGATAGAAGCCCGTTCTCTTTAATTAGAGGTAAGGGCCTAACTACTATCCTGATGGACATTTACCCTGTGGTAAATGCACGTACCCTGCGTGTGCCCTGTGGCAAGGTCAGAACAGTGGTGCGTGAGTGTGTGGGTGCCCCCTTTCCCCCCCATCCTGGTGACAGTATCGTCAAACAGGAAATCCCATCTATATGTCTGCTTTGTAGATCTTAAGACAGAATTCAATACTATATGTAGGGAGAAATTATGGAGGAAGTTGATCGATCTTGATATTGATTGGAGGCTGCTTTATTTAATTCGTGCAGCGCATACTAACACCTCGTTGCAGGTCAGAACCAACAGACAAGGTCTTTTGACACAATCGATAGAGGTCAAGAAAGGTGTAAGGCAAGGATGTATACTTGCCCCTCTTTTCTTTAACCTCTATCTGAGTAACATGCAGACAGCTCTTGACAACCCTGCCTATCACTCTCCACAAATAGGGACTCAGACAGTCCCAGCCCTATTGTACGCGGATGACACTTTACTTATTTCCTGCTCACAGATTGGGTTGCGTAGAATTATGGCTGCCTTCAGTGACTTTTGCAGGGAGGAACAGTTAGTGATCAATTATGCCAAAACGAAAGTATTGGTAATAAGCAAAGCACTGATTAAATATAAGTGGTACATGGATTCCAGGGAGATCGAACAAGTCAGATATTGTAAATATCTGGGAGTTAACTTCTCAGCATCCCCCTCATGGCAGTTTCAATTTAAGTCCGCTCGGAAAACAGCTAGAGCCATGGGACAGGGCTTGATCAGCTTTTATTGTACAAAGGGGGGAAGACTTTTCAGTCCTGCTTTGCGACTTCTCAAGGTAAAACTCATCCCACAATTTCTGTATGATATACAAGTGTGGGGGGTTGATGTGCTCCAGGACTTAGAGGTTGAACAAAACCATGTTTTACGAGCCCTTTTGCACATGCCATGGGGCACACCTGCAGCTCTGCTTAGAGCAGAGGCTGGGGTAAGCCGAATCGAGTTAACGGCCAAATTGGCGATATTAAAATTTTGGCTTTGTTTGAATCAATCAGCTACAGACTCCTTGGCCCACTATGTGGTATCTTCACCGGACTGTAAATGGGCGCTGAAGGTAGAAGGCTTATTGCAGATGATGGGTTTCTCTAGATTATATTTACTGTCGCTACCTTTAAGGAATACCTGGGCTGAAATAAGATCTAGACCCTTCGATCTGGAAAAGCAATATGCTAGGGAAAGTACTGCAGTTCAAAAAACTTCCCCAGTTTATAGGGAAATTTCGATACCCCCTAAAGGTCCAGGGTACTTGTCTAATCCTAGGATGAAAAAGACAAGGATCGCACTGACCAAGGCTAGACTCAACATCTTTCTCTCAGCCCTGATGAAGGGAAGATTAAAAGGCATTCCACTAGGTGACAGGTGTTGTCAGTACTGTAAGAATCTGAACATTTTGTTAGTGGAGAATATCTATCATATTCTAATAGACTGTCCTGCTTATAAAACTTGGCGTCAGCTATATAGAGAGCCACTTACACAGGAGTTAGATCATTGGCGGCTCTATCAGGAAGTCTTTTTTTTTACAAGACAAAGAGCCGGGCATATATGAAAAAGTTGGCAAGTTTCTCATCCAAGTTATGAGGTTTAAGGCGTCCCCTTGAGCAGATAATCTGTGCTTTGGGTCCATCTACTCATACCATAGTGGTCTACTACGAGATCCATCAGAAACAGTAGGAACATCCCATATTGAATGGCTCCTCGAGTTATGCCCCCTATGTTTATAGATGTGGAGATAGTGAATTTATTGTATAACATCTTAGCTCAAAGGGGCCAGTCATTAGCTAGGGAATTTGATTTATATGGAATCTGGGATTTCTCCCAGGATGGTTGGTTTTTATATTGGATTTTCTCTGTTTACGTTTACGGTCATGGTTATGTGTGTTATGTTTAGTATTTTATGCATATTTTTATTTTTATATTTTATTGGATTTTGTTATATGGTATACAATTCTTAGGTTTAAGTACTTTGATGATTTATAGTACATCGAAATTCTGTTTTGTTTTATAGATGTTGTTATGGCCAGATGGCTTCAACAATAAAGCTGAATTGAATTGAATTGACTGCTCCTTCAATGTATCTCTTCCTAAATCCTCCCCCTCCCTAACCCTCTCGGTCGGAGTTTCCCAAGGCTCCGTCCTTTGCCCTCTCCTCTTCTCTATCTACACCTAATCCCTAGGCAAACTCATTGCCTCCCACGGTTTCCAATACCACCTATAGGCTGATGACACTCAACTCTATCTCTCCACTCTTTCCCTCTCCCCCTCTGTTCAAGCTCATCTCACCAACTGTCTCTCTGATATCTCCGCCTGGATGTCTCAATGCCAACTCAAACGGAACATGGCAAAAACTGAACTCCTGATCTTCCCTCCCAATCCTTCCTCCCCTCTTCCCTGTCAATTACCATTGACGGGGTCTCCATCCTCCCTGTCCCCCAAGCTTGCAGCTTGGGCTTCATCTTCGACTTGCACCTTACCTTCAAACCCTACATTGACTCTGTGGCCAAATCCTGCCACTTCTCCCTCCACAACATTGCCAAGATCCGCACCTTTCTGTCGGTCTCCTCTGCCAAAACTCTCATCCACGCCCTAGTCATCTCACGCCTTGACTATTGTAACGAACTCCACGCTGGCCTTCCCTGCTCTTATCTTTCTTCTCTTATCTCTGTTCAAAACTCTGCTGCCAGGATCATCCACTTAGTCTGTTGCTTTGACCACATGCAGCCTCTCCTCTCCTCTTTCCACTGGCTCCCTCTTCCTGAGTGTATTCTGCACAAGCTCCGCGTCTTCACCTACAAAGCCCTTCACAACCTCGCTCCCCCCTACCTCTCTGCCCTGATCTCCCTCCGAACCCCTGCTTGAGCACTCTGCTCCTCTTCCATTCCCTCCCACACCNCCCTCCCACACCTCCCCTGCTCCCCCAACTGCCTTCATCCTTTCTCCCTCGCCACCCTGCACACCTGGAACTCCCTCCCGGCCCTCGTCCACCTTGCCCCCACCCTCCACACCTTCAAGTCCCTCCTCAAAACTCACGTCTTCTGCTCCGCCCTTCCTAACTCCTGCTAAGCATCCCCACCCAGGTGTATCCTCCACCTGTTATCTACAAACTCCCAATTTACTGAAACCAAGCCAAGAATGGGTACCTGAGCTCTTGCATCCTCATGAATTTTGCATCCCTTGTCTCTCCCTCTGTTCCCCCTTTCCTGTCTCCCCTGCCCCTGCTCATCCAAAGAGAGACCCAGCAGGAACAAAACTAGCAAGAACTGACCATTCCTAGAACAGAGTTTTGCACATCAAAGATAACAAAAACAAGAGAAGACTGCAAGGACATTACAGATAAGAAGGGCCTGGTCAGACAACATGATGCCTAAGAGGAGGGGTGTGGGCAACCCGTGGCCAAGGATCAGGCCTCCCATCTGGACGGAGGGGTAGGCAGGATCCAACTGGTCAGGACAGCCCAGAGAAAAACAGTGACTAAGCAGAAAGTACCCCAAAACTGAATAGCCAATGGGAGAACTTTCCAGGCTTGGCACTGACAACCCCGCACTCTGGATAATCATAAGGCAGTCACAGGATAAAAAGGCCAGCCCTAGACAGGATCGGTGTCTTGCACAGTACCCTCTGACCAGCTACTTTGGTAGCTACCAGTTGATCGGTGCTTTCCAACGCTCTCAAAGGCTGTGAAAAGCCAAGACTCCAGTAGCTAGGTTCCTAGACAGACCTCAATTGGACCCCTGCCCTGCTCCTCTTCTCGAGACCAGACCTGAGACCTCTGATGCGTAAGAACACATGTATTTGTGTGTGTGTGCTTGCTGTTAGAATAGGTGAAGGCTATTGCTAGATGCAAGTGTATTGGTGCTTTATTCCCAGTTCTTTCTATATGATAAAGTAATAAACATATGTCTATTTAAGGGGCTTGTGCTCTGTTTCATAGTGCTTCTGCCCAGATCCCGGAATTGGGAACTGCCTACTAGGGGTTTAAGTCCTGCCCCTGGTGGGAAAGATAGTGAAGAGTTCCAATTCAAAACAATCCCATTCAATTAATTTCAATGCATACCCAACTTAAAGTTTAAATTAAAAATGTGTATACAATGGTACCCAGTTTCACTGTACCCTGGGACGGCAGTGGGAACTAGTGGGTAAGAGGGAGGGTTGTGATACATTACTCAGCTGTCCCATTCTCTCCAGCTGACATGAAAGAATAGAGGGAATGGAGGGGGTGAGGGGCCAACTCACACCCTCCTGTCCCCAGCTTCAGTGTTGCCCCCAACCTGCAGAGGAAGAGGATTGGGGTTGAAAGACAAAGGCAAAGTGTGGGTGCATGGAGTCTAAATTGTAAGTGAGCACAATATGTGAGACTGTACAATGTCTTTATTGCTAACATGGCACGGACATTAAGGTGGGAGCCTTAACTTGCAATGCCCATGCTTTTTAGTGCATGATTGAATTTGCAAGAGCCTTAACTCTTCTTGTAAACTGGAGGGTTTTTTTTACTATGGAATACCCAAGTTTTTTGTTAAATACAAAGCACTCCCCCCTGCCCTCACTCCCTTGCCCCCCACACCCAAAGCACCCCCTGTCCTTGCTCCCTTGCCCCCCACACCCAAAGCACTCCCTGCTCTCGCTCCCTTGCCCTCCCTGCCCTTGCCCGGCCTCACTCCCTGACACCCCGAAACCCCCAAGCACAATTGCCCCAAGCCCGCTCAGGGAAGGGAAAGACAGATGAAGAGATGACAAGCAGCACTTCTCTTCAAAGCAGCTCTGCCCCTCTCCATAGGATAACATGGGGTTTTTCACAATCCCGTAACTTTAAAACTACTAATCAGATTGACAAATAAAGCCCCAAAGGCACCCCCTGGCAGCCTCCTTCCATTTTCTAAAAGTCTAATTCCTCCTACCAACACTCAACCCCTCTACCCTGCCCAGATCAAGACAGCCTGACTAAATAAAAAATCAGGCTTGAAAGTGCAGTTTTCAAACTGCGATACCTCGACATTTATGCAACTGGTACAGCTGAAATTCCACAACAAATTTCATAATCCTAACTTTGATCATGCCGATTATAGAACAAATAGAATGGTGGGACTTTATAATATAGCATGCAACACACCTTAACTATTAGAGCACTCCCATGCTCTAATAATACACACAGGTTAGTCTAACATGAATTCTAATTGCCTAATCGATATACTGAGAGGAACAACTGTGTTTCCCCTTCAAGCCTGGAAGGCAGAAAGCCTTTCAGTTACTTTCCAATTAAGGCATTTGCAAAGACCTTCTACAAAACAAAGTGTAGTTGGCACCACTGAAGATCTCCAGCACTCACTTTTTTTTTTTTCATTTCATCTTTAATTTATACCCCACACTCTCCCAACCAAAGTTGGCTCGAGGCAGCATCATATAGCCTCACCACAAGAAACTACAGGACAGTTGTCATCAATTCAATCAATTGCAAAAAAGGAAACAAATCTATCTCCTTATTGAAACCAGTAGGAGCCAAAGTCTTCAATTTGAGAATCCATTGGATTTCTTCTTTCATTATATCATCTCCCTGCCTTTACATGAGGGTGGGGAAACTTTTCTGTACTGGAGGCCACATTTAATATTAGTATGAGCTACAAGGCCCACATAGAGGTTGGGAGTGGGGGTGCTTAACAGGTTTATTCAAGAAAAGGAGGGCCCAGATCATGGATCTGTGCCGTGGATCTGTGCCCTACGCATGTGTGCAGGCCCTCCTCTGTGCTCCATTATCATGAGCTCAGTTTTTCAGTGCTTGCCATTTTCAAAATGGATCCAGGGACCAGATCCAGGCACTGGAAAGGGGCCACATAAAAACTTGCCGAGGGCTGCATTTGGCTCCTGAGGTTCCCCACCCCTGATGTATACACTCAATAGCCTCAAAAGATAAATCAGTAGCTTTTTGTTGATGAGCAATGAAATGTGTTGTTTTTATGTTTGTTTTTTTTACAAGAAAAAAAATTATTATTGAATTATTCACAATCCAAATTTATATATAAAAAAAGAAACAAGTAAGAAGTTGCAAAAGTGGGATACAGTTATTTTGTCAGCATTTTTTCCTTTTCTTTAAACATTGAAACTTAGACATAATAAACAAACAGTTTGCCAAACAGTATCTTCTTGGAGGATAGTGACTCTGGGTGAAAACAGACATGACGCTAACCACCCTTTAACCACCCTTGGTGGTTATTTATGCATGTTGCAGGGCTGCATAGGGCACCAATACAGTCCTGCAACATGCATAATTAACCACCAAGGGTGGTTAAAGGGTGGTTAGCGTCATGTCTGTTTTCACCCTCTGCATGTCGTTCTACAGTATTATGTCCTATATTGAGTAGTCCACTAAATATGTCTTTGAGTTCTCTGTTAGCATGTGGCCTTGGATGACGTCTGTGCAGGTATACCATCTTGTCGTGAATTTTTTGGATTTGTCCTCCAGGTTTGCTGAGATTTTTTCCATTGAATACATATACCACATACGTTTTATCCATTCTGTTTCCGAGATGTCTCTTGCATTTTTCCAGTTTGGGGTTATTATGTTAATTCTGGCTAAAGCCATTAGTTTACAGGTGTCTTGATGGTAGTTCATTAATGGTATATTTTGATAAATTCCCAGTAGAGCTGTTTCTGCACGAAATGGTATTATTAGTCCTGTAGCTTTTTTCATGTAGTCCCAAATTATGCGCCAGAAGAGCTGTATCCGAGGACAGTCCCACAAGCAGCGGAAATAGGTACCCTGCTCACCACATTCACACCAACATAGACCCAGATTGGAACTGGCCATTGCTTTGAAATGTTGTGAGGTAAGGTAATATCTCAACATTACTTTTATTTGGGGTTCTTTAATTTCCAGAGAGCTTGCACAATTATGCATGTGTTGCCAAATCAGGTCTACCTGGTTTTCATCAAATTTTTTCCCTAGGTCTTTTTCCCACTTTTCAGTATAGGGGGTTTGCTTACTTGTTCCGATCCGGATCAATGCTCCATAGATCCTAGCAATTATTCCCTTGTTTGGTGAATGGTTAAATAAAATTCTTTCAATATCATTGGTGGGTCTGTAGTAATGCTGGATTTTTTCCCCTATCAGTATATAGGCTTTTTAGTTGCAAATATTGAGACATCTATTTTTGTTTTTGTTTTGCCCTCTAGTTCTTGGATTGAGATACATTTTTCTCCCTGGAATAGTTGCACCACTCTCTTGATGTTACATTTAGTAAGTATTTTACGAAGATCAGTGGCTAATTTATTTTCCGTTGATTCCTGGGTATTTAGAGGGGAGAATGGAGACGCAAGCCGGGACACTTTCATGTGTTTTAAGGTCTGGTGCCAGTGCTGAATGGCTGTGTGGGCGAAGGGGTGGGTGTGTAATTTGTTGGCATTGGGTATTGTTCTACTGGTTAGTAACTCCTGGAAATTAGACACTGCTAATAGCTGTATTTCTATATCTACCCAACCTGTATTCGCTGAGGGGTGGAACCAGTATTTGAGTGCCCTAAGGGATGCTGCTTTAAAGTATAAATCTATATCTCGCATGTTGATCCTGCCTTTGTCTTTTCTCCTAGATAAAATGGTTTTGCTGATTCTGTGTTTTTTCCCTTTCCAGATTCTTTCTCAAAGAGTGCACTTGCATTGTTTAATGAAGGATTTAGGTAAGTGAATTGGCAGGGCCATTGCTTTATATAGTATTTTTGGTAATGTGATCATTTTAAATAGGTTAACGTTACCTAACCATGAGGTTTTCAGTCATCTCCAGGTCGCCGCCTCTGTGCAAATCTGGTTGCGTATGCAAGGGAAATTTGCTCTAAAGAGCTTTTCATGATCTCTGGTAATATTCACTCCTAGGTATTTGAATTGGGATTTCATTATTGTGAATGTTACTTGCTTTTCAATAGCCAATCTGTCTTCTTTATTTTTTGTTATTATTAGCACCTGGGATTTATGATAGTTGATTTTGTATCCTGATATTTTACTGAATTATTCTATTAGGAGGAGGATCTTTGGAACAGTTTTCTGCGGTTGTGTTAAGCAGACGAGCATATTGTCTGCGAATAGGGAGATTTTGTGATGTGTGGAGCCTATTTATATTCCCAGTATTTCTTGTTCTTGATGTATGCAGGGGCAGCTGGTGGGTCTTGAGGTTGGAGTGGCCTGCAGGCAATGGTGGGCAATGGTGGGAGGAGCCAGGGCAATGGTGGGCGGAGCCAGGGCAACGGTGGGTGGCATAACCCAGCAGCAAGGAGTTCCAAGGTTAAAGTTGGATGGACATTACATTACTTAATCAAGCAATTTCAGCTAGGTTAGGCAGGTTATAATCACCTCCTCTGCCAGGCTTAAAAGCAGGCAGACAACCTTAAACCTCACTTACAAGCAGTTTTAGCAAGGACACACACAGCAGAGGGGGGGACTGTTTTAAATTTCACGCGTGTTCTGCTCCTCTGGAGCCAGGATGCACAGGCAATTTAAAATAAAATAAATAAATAAAAAGTTCCCTGCCTTGCTGCTCCCACTGCCACTCTCCCCCCCAATCTGCCGCTCAGAGCAGTAGGGGGGGGGGAGCCGCTCCCCCACTGCTCTGAGCCAACTGGCAGATTGTGGGGGAGAGCCACGAGTGGCAGCAGCAGCACTGAGGGACCGGGTCCGGTCCAGGTCAGAAACGGCGACTTGGAGACTCCACATGCAGAGGCAGGGAGCAGCATGCATGCGCGCTGCTCCCTGCCTCAGGTGCCCGGCTCAAAGCTTCTTACCTGGGCGCTTGCAACAAGCACCCAGGCAAGAAGTTCCATTGCACCCATTAGGCGCAATGGAACTAGGCTAGCCCCTCCCGCCACAGCACGTCCTATACGTGCTGTGCACTGAGGGGCTCAGCTGCCTAAATCGCGTTTTCAATAGAAAACGCGGTTTGGGCGGCTGAGCAGCTCAGCCTTTTTGTCCCTTCCGGGACCCACTCTCAGAGCAGCTCTGAGAGTGGGTCCCGGAAGGAAGATAGAGTCTGACAGCATCAGCAGCCTCTGAAGCAGGTCAGAGGCTGCTGCTGCTTTCAGAAGCGGTGGCACGCGGGTGTGTGTGTGTGTTTCTGACGGCACAGCGGGGGTCCCCCAGGACACTAGGGGGCAGTGCCCCAAACTTCCTGGGGGTGGGGGAGCCACGCCTGGACGTATGGCACATGCCAGTAATTCTAGGGTTATGTTGAAGAGCAGAGGAGACAGGGGGCAACCCTGTCTTGTGCCTCTGGTTAAATAAAAGGGTTTGGATAGGTTACCGTTTATCAGTAATTGAGAGTTTGGATTTAAGTTTAAGGCCTTGATTGCCCGTAGAAAATTCCCTTTTATTCCCATTTTTTCCATAATAAGGTATAGGCACTCCAGTCAAAGACCTTCTCAGCATCGGCCAATAGTATTAGTGTTGGGACCTTTGTCTTTTGAGCTGCGAAAAGGAGATTGACAGTTTTTCTGATATTGTCAATTCCTAGCCTATTTGGAATGAAGCCTGTCTGGTCAGGGTGAATCACTTCACCAATGATTGCTATCAGTCTGTTTGCCAGTATTTTTGCAAAGATTTTGTAATCAATATTCAACAGGGATATTGGTTGGTAATTGCTACATTCGTCATGATTTCTGCCCGGTTTTGGTATTAGAGTAATTACTGCCTCGTAGAATGGGGGGGGGGGAGGGGCATTTTCTGTGATTCTATAATTCAATTCAATTCAATTCAATTTTATTAGACTCTAGCTTTCAGCATGGCCAAAAGAGAGGCGAAAGAAAAGAGAGAAACAAAATGAAACACAATACAACAAGGATAAACATCTCACAATTTACCCAGATGTATACAATCATCTGGTACCTTCTCCATATGCACACACCATACATCCGAACAGAAAACCAGGAGAAGAGGATCACACAACCTCCATATTTATATTCCCAACCTAGTTCTTTATATCCCTACTTCCTCTCAAATCTTTATGCTCCAGTTTTGTTGTTTAGGCCTCAGCCATAACAAAACTTGAACAGAAATTAAACAATAAAATTCATATAAACCATATATATAAAAAAACACAAATATACAATAATAAATATAAATATAAAATACAATTACAAGCACCAGTTTGTACAAATTATAGTTGCATGGGCCTTAAGCCCCATTTAGAAGTGTTAATATCTTACATTCAATGGCGGCTTACCCTTCACGGGGGTTATGGTGCCAACACTTGTCCCCTGAAAAGGCAGCCCCTACACATATACAAACTATACCCCCAATAATTTTAAGCGGCTTACCCTTCACGGGGGTTATGGTGCCAACACTTGTCCCCTGACTGACCATCCTCCAAACTTAGTCAATCAATCAATTAGTTTATTTAGGGTACGGGCATTCGCCATGACTGTGATTCTATAATATTGTTTAAAATGTTTGTTAAATGGGGGGAGATGATGTTGCTGAAGGTTTGGTAAAATTTTGCTGGCAGGCCATCGGGGCCACATGCTTTGTTTTTAATGTTCTTTTATCGTTAGTTTAATCTCCTCAGTGGATAGGGGGACATTAAGAAAACTAGCCTGATCTCAATTGAATGTTGGGATTTTATATTTATTGATGAATTCCTTTATCATGACAGGATCTGGATTGGATGTCATATAAAGCCTCTGATAAATGTCTACAAAAGCACCCTGAATTTCTTCCTGTTTGGTTGTTGTTTTACCGCTTGGAAGTTTTATCGCTGGGATGAAGGATTTTTTTCTTTTATTTTTCATCATACATGGACTTTCCCTGGTTTTTTGCAATTTTGAAAATAAAAGTTTTTAATCTTTCTTAATTGATGAGTGATTTTCTGTGTGTCAATTGTGTTGATTTCACTCCTTATTTTTTTTATTTCAATTTGTATCTTTTTGTTGGAGAATCTCCTATTTTCGATTTCCAGTTTCTGCAACTGGTTGTATAGTTCTGCATTTCTTTCCCTTCTCTTTTTATTTATTTCAGCCTTAATGGGTATAAATTTGCCCCTTAGTACTGGTTTTGCTGCTTCCCATAAAGTTTGTGGGGAGGAGACTGAGCCTACATTTAGGTCAAAGTATTCTTTCAGGTCTGCTGTTGTTTGTTCCTTTATCCATTCATACTTAAGTAGACCTCTTTAAGTAGACCTCTACCAAGTTACCAAGTTCGCCCAGCTGTTTGTTCAGGGATCAGCCATGTGAATTTAGAAATTATTGCATTGTGGTCTGAAAAGGTGATGGGTGTCACCGCACAGCTTAAACATCTGTGTAGGGAGTCCTTTTCTAACAGTATATGATCAATTTTAGAATATGTATTGTGTACTCTGGAGTGAAATGTGTAACTTCTGGTGGATGGGTTTAAATATCGCCAGGCGTCTATCAGGTCGTGTTGAGTTATCACTGAGGTTACGGTTCTATGAGTGTTTTTAAGGAGGGAGCGTGCGGAGTGATCTAGGGCTGACAGCGGGGAGTTAAAGTCTTCATGCATGATTATCAGGCCTTCAGTGTTTTGAGTAATGATGGGTATATATTTTTGAAAGAATTGGTGGGTGTTTGTATTTGGGGCGTATAAATTGACCAGGGTCACCTTTTGGTAGTTTAGAGTTACCGTCTTCCTTGAACCTGCCTTCCTTGTCTTTCTTTAATTGGGCTAGTTTGAAGTTTACTGATGTTGAGAAACCTATCAGGACTCCTGATTATTTTTTTTCCCCACAAGAGGCATAAATGTTTCCTATATGTCTGCTTTTAACTCTATGAAGATCTTTTTGTATTAGATGTGTTTCCTGAATGAAAAAAACCCCAATTGCCTGATCTAGTAGGAAGTTTGCCACCTTTTTTTTGTTTTATAGGGTGGTTGAGGCTCTTGACATTCAGGGTTAGAAATCTCAAGGAGGATTTGTTTCCAGCTGCTACTGCCATTAGGATTGCTGGGGTTTATCTGTATTTGGTTTATTTGGTCGTATACCAATCTGTAGCTTAATGTTTTGGTTCTTTTTCGTGGTATGGACATCTCTCAATCTTGATTTACAGAATACATAATGCAGAGTTAGAAAATGCTTGGCACAACTTAGTAACTTTACAACATAAAACAATAACATTAACATAAACAGCAGAATTGACATCTCGTGCCCAGTGGAACAGTATGTTCTCATTTTTTCAGCCAACTAAAACCATTTGTGGGGATTGTCATTATTTTTTGTTATTCTCCCCCCTCCTCCTCGGATTTCTCTGAATTATTGTATACAGGGTCAGCTTCTCCATTATGCCATGTCAGCATTTACTTTTGAGCGCATTTCTAAGATTATCAATATAAAGATATGTAGATTTTAAATTGTGATCACAACCAAAATGAAGTATAGGTAGATAAGCAGGCAAAAAAGGACAAAACAACAACAGTCTGGAACTTATCTGGAAATGAGTTTGCAGGTGCCCGGAAGGGAGGAATGATGTTTGAGTTAACTTTGCTTGAAGGAGTCGTGTCCTGAGATCCCCCTCCTGGCTCCTGCTGTGTTTTGTTTAAATATTAGTCAAGTTTCTGTTGGCTGAGTTTGTGGGCTTGTAAAAATATTTCTAAATCCATGGTGTCTTTGAAAATCTTTCTTCGCCCGTTAACCAATATGGCCATTTTAGCTGGGTGCCACAACTGGGGCTTTAGATCTCTCTCAATTAGTTCAGTGAAGTATTTTGACCAGGCTCTCGCTTTTTAATTGTCTCAGGTGCGTAGTCTGGTTATAACTTAAGTTTATTGCCCTGGTATTCCATGTTTTGATATTTTTTTTCCTTGCTAAGGCCAGCAAGGTTTCTTTATCTTTAAATTTTAAAAATTTGACAATGGGTGTTTTCAGACGTTATGGGCGGGCGGTTCACCACAGTGGATTCTCGGTGGGGGCGAACAGAACAACCACCCCCTGGGACGAATAAAAGCCCCGAACAGACGTGACGGGACCGGGACCACGGCCAGGAATCGGGCCGCCAGATCATGGCCCAGGGCAGCGCAACAGACATGATGCTGATTCCCAGCTGTGGTCAAAACACCCAGAACCTACCGGACAGGGGTGGGACACAGACATGGCCGCCTGAGGGCAAACGAAGCCAAAAGGCAGAAAAGGGAACACCCACACCAGGGAAATGGGAAGGGAGGGGGGAGAGGGAGAAGAGTCGCACAGGTACCACACACAGCAGGCACACAGGCAGCGGAGGCACAGTGGAACACACAGCACGAGCACACGCCCGGGCACACACACACACACAAAGGAAGGGAAGGGGGACACAGGTGCCCGGACAACACACAAGGCACAATGGGAGAAAAGGGGGGGGCAGGAAATGGAAGAAGGGGGGGAACCGCAAAGGGGCAGGGCAGGACACAGACAACAGCAACCACAACCCCCACAGCAGCACAGTCCACACGGCCGCCCCCACAGCAACACAGGCAGTCTCGGAAAGGGGGGGGCAGGATCTCGGGACCAAGGCACAGCGGGGGCCCGCAATGCACAGTCATCTGGGCGGGAACGGTCCAGGAGACACACGGAGACCCCACACCCACAGAGGGGCCGATGGAGGGCAGGCAGGACAGCAGGTGCAGCGCTGCAGGTCCAAGGTTGCACAAACACCCCCAGAGGAAGCACCGAGGGCCAGCCTGGGGGTCCCGGAACCCCCAGATCATACAAGCACCCAAGAGGGGGGGTGGGCAGCAGGTGGCAGCGCTGGCAGGTGGGGACAGGTAGCTGGATGCAGGCAGGTCAGTGGGGCCATGCAGAGTGCCTCACCCAGACACCAGGGAGGGCAACCATGGAGGGAAACCCCAGGTGTGCAGGCAGATCTGGGGGTGGGGCCCAGAGGGGGTCCGGGGTCACAACCATGGGCGGCAGCACCCCACAAAGCAGGCTTCACCACAGCACAGCAGAGACATCAGGGAGGGAGCAGTCAGCGGGGACCGGCCCCCCCGGACAGGGGCGGGAGCCCACATGGGGGCAGGACACTGGGGGGACGGGAGGAACACCAGGACTCTCAGGCAGCTGCTGGGGGCCACTGCAGGCCATGGGGCTGGGCGCCCCGCCTGGTGAACCAGGTGGGGCCAATGGATCAAGCCCCGGTGGTACCGCAGCAAGGACATGTGGTGGGCCTCGAAGGGATCATGCATGGAGACACCCAACTGGATGTCCGAATGGAACCACACCCCCAACAGGGCCGACAGCTCCGCTGCGGAAGGCTCCGACACACAGCAGGCAGCAGAAGGGGGCCAAGGAATATGTCCCAGCTCCAGCAGCTTGTGGTACACCGCCGCACGGGTGCGCTGGTACCCACTCGCCCCTTGAACACAGGCAAAGTAGGACATGACCAAGGCAGGGCCACCCTCAGCAAGGCACAGCATGTAGGTGCCCAGCCCACACACACTCAGTGCAGACACGGTCTCAGCCCCAGACCAGGGCACATGAGAACACCGCTTGTCCGGGATGTGTCCTTCAGGGAAGTGAACCAGCCCCAGGGTGTCTGCATGCAGCCAGCAATCACGAGCGCTAGCCTCATAGCCAAAGTAGTGAAGTCCAGAGCTCAAGGTCACAAAGGCACCCGCACAGCTGGCCGGGCTGCCCAAAAGCAGCTGCACGGCCGGGGTATGCCACAGGTCACATGGTCTCTCGGAAGGTCCAGATATGGGGAGCCCCATGGGGGCCGGGAAGTGGGAGCCCGGTGGATGAACAATCAGCCATGGTCCTGCAACACAGGGAGAATAACACCATGGACAGGGGGGCACCATTCCCTCCAGGGCCGGGAGGACCTCCGAAGGGTCCCAAGGACAGGAAAAGCGGCCACAGACCGCAACATTGTAGCACAACAGAGCAAGGCATGGGGTGCGGACCCAGCATAGCTGCCCCACACAATAGCACTCACATAACAGCTAATCGGGATGCCAAGACCAGGTGTTGCAAACAGACATGGGAGTGGGGGGTTGATGGCTGGCATGCAGCTGCAGAAGGAGCGCACAGAACCGTGCACCCATGCAGGCATGAGGACCCATGCACAGCCAGCACGTGTAACCATGGACACGACCACAGACCCATGCACCCCATTGGGGGGCCCGGCCGGCTGGGGGCCAGCCCCCGGCACGGCCGCCCATTGGAGGGCCAAATTAACGTCCCACAACCTCCAGGGCCCCCACCACCATGGAGCGGGGCAGGGCAGCCACCTACTGGATGCACCTCATGCTCGCAGCTGAGTGGTACCGCGACCACACCGAGCAGCTGCACCTCCTTGGTGCGGAGGTGCACCTGGTCACCCAGCTGCAGGTTTCCCTGGCCTGGAGAGCTGCAAGGGCCCGCAGGGCACACCAGAGCCAGAGGAGAGCCCATGCCCAGCTCAGGGCACAGAGGCTATCTGGGGCAGACTGGCAGGCCATGAGCCGGACCCGGACCTGGCCCGCGGCGCTCCGCAAGGCAGGCAGGTGCCTCCTGTGGGCGAGGGAGACCATGCGCTGGTCAGTTCAGCTTGCTATGCTCATTGAGAGGTGCCTATGGGTCACAGAGCACCCACAGGGTTGGTGGGCAAGCGTACTGGCCCAGTGGGATGAGGCAGCCTGGAGGACCCACCTCAGGATGGACAGGCTCACCCTGCTGCGCCTAGCGGAGCTCCTTACACCCTGGCTAGAGCGACAGCACACCTCCATGAGGACCCCCATTCCTATGGTCCAGCGGGTGGCCATAGGGGTCTGGGCCCTGGCAACGCCCAACTCCTGCTGGTCCGTGTCCCAGCACTTCGGGGTAGGGCTCAGCACCGTAGCCTGTATCCTCCGGCTAGGCTGTGGAGCACGTGCTCCTGGACAGAACGATCCAGCTGGTGGACCAGGAGGCCGGGATGGCAGGATTCATGGCTGGAGGCTTCCCCAACTGCATGAGAACCATGGATGGCACCCACGTCGAAATCCTCCATCCCTCTGCAGGGGAGGCAGCAGAGTATGTGAACCAGCACAGGTACCACTCCCTGCAGCTGCAGAAGGTTGTGGATCACTGGGGCCAGTTCATAGACATCTTCACAGGCAACTCTGGCCACAGTCACGATGCCCAGATTATGACCATATCCCCCTTCTATGCCCAGATGTTTCGGGGGGATTTCGCTGACATGGGGATGACCTGGATCGAGGGGGTACCGATGCCCTCCTGTATCCGGGGAGACCCTGCCTACCCCCTCACCCTCTGGTTGATGAAGGTCTACCCTGTTGCACGGACCCCTGCGGAGGTGCTATACAATACCCGCCTGTGCTCCAGCAGGACCGTGGTGGAGCGAGCCTTCGAGGCCCTCAAGCAGCACTGGAGGAGTCTCGCTGGGCACCTTGACTACACTGTGGAGACCTCCGTCCTGGTGATTGGGGCCTGCTGTGTGCTCCACAATGTGTGCGAGACCGAGGGGGCAGCCCTGGAATACCCCGAGCCCCACCGGGCCCCCAGGCCCAGGCCCCTGTACGTGAACGCCAAGAACCCCAGGGAGTACCGTTATGCCCAGCACATCCGGGACACCCTGGAAAGGCATATCACCCGGGGGGGGCAGGTGTGAGGGGCTCCCCTCCCTGGGCCACCCCCTGGGGTTCCTGGGGCCGGCCCCTTCAGGGGTGCACCCCCCCATCACCCACATACGGACCCTGGAGGCATACTTGTGCTTAAACATTTATTTCACTGGCATGTACATGTGACCCCTTCACCTCTCCCTCCACCCCTGTAGTGCCCTGGCCCCTCTAGTGCCCCCCTCACACCACCCTCCCCCTCCCTCCCTGTCCCCTCCTCATTTCCGGGGTCGGCCCCATGAGCGCCCGGTGTGGGCCATGGATCCCTGGGAGCTTCCCTCCCCCCCCCACTGTCTGTTTCCAGCAGTGTCCTGGGCCTCCTACAGATCCGGCAGGGGAGTGGTGGTTGGGAGGAGGGGGGACGGGACCCGGGGGGCCCCCCATGGTGACTGCACCCTCCTGAGGCCGGGGGGCACCAGGAGGCAGATGCGTGGCCCTTGAGGGCACAGGGCCGGCTGGGGCACCTGTGCAGGGGGTGGGGGCACCGAGGGGCCTGGCATGGGGTCCTGGGCAGGCAGGGTGCCCAGGGGCACGGCTGCCATCACGTAGGCGCACATCATGCCAGCGTGCAGGAGCAGGGAGGTGCCAGTATTGTGGGACCTATCCATCATCGTAGAGTGCTCCCGTACCATGCCTGTGATGGCCTGCTCCAGCCTCCCGAGCGCCTCCACCTGCCTGCTGTGCTCCTGGCGCTCCCGCCTCCACTCCAGGCACATCTCGCCTCTGCCTGCTCCAGGGACTGCTCGATGGCCGCCTCCATCCGGTCCATGGCAGCTATCATCCTCTCCCCCTGTTCCTCTGAGGTCTGGACGATCTCCTTCGCCTGGTCCTCCCTCCTCCTGTGGACCCGTGCCCAGTGCTCCCTCATGCACTGTGATGGGGCCACAGGCCCTGGGGATGCTGGCTGCTGAGGTTGCCCTGAGGCTATGGGAGGGTTAGTCCAATCCTGGCCCCTCCCCACCCCCAGACCCCCGCCCCTCCCACCCCCTCCGACTGTCCGGGGAACCCCTCTCTACACCCCGGAGTGCCGTCCCTACTGGACCGCCTGCCTCACCTGGTTCCTGCACCTGCTGGTGGGTCTCCTCGGTGGCTGCCTGCTCGGTCACCTGGGTCTGGTCCTGGGGTGTCCTGTGGCCTGCGGGCGTGGAGGCCCTGGTCCGGGGCAGAGACCGGTTTGTAGCCCCTCCACTGTTTTGTGCTTTGTGGTTTGGTTTTTATTAACAACAAAATAGTTTGTGGTTTTGTTTGTAGCCCCTCCCCTGTTTGGGGAGGGGCCAATGGACAGCAGGCAGGCAGGAGAGGCAGTCCAGCACAGCAGGTCCAGGGATGGGTGGCCCCCCCCTTGCAGGAGGTCAGGAGGGGCAGTCCGGGGGCACAGGTCACAGGGGTGCAGGGAGGTACACTACACACTCAGGGGATCACAGGCAGCCGGTGGGAGCAGCTCGGGGCCCAGGCCTGACCCGATGAACCAGGTGGGGCCAATGGATCATGCCCCGGTGCTACCCCAACACTGACATGTGGTGGGCGATCAGGTAGTAAGTCTCAAAGGGGTCATGCACAGAGAGCCCCAACTTCACATTAGAACGGGACCACACCTGCGCCAGGGCCATCATCTCTGCCGTGGAAGGCTCCGTTACACAGCAGGCAGCTGCAGGGGGCCAATGAAGATGCCCCAGCCCCAGAAGCCGGTGATACACCACCACATGGGTGTGTTGGTACCCACGCGCCCCGTGAACGCAGCCAAAGTAGGACATGGCCAAGGCAGGTCCCCCCTCAGCAAGGCACAGTGAGTAGGCGCCCAGGCTGCACACCCACACCGCACTCACGGTCTCTGCCCCGGACCAGGGCACATGCGAACACCTATTCTCGGGGACGTGCCCATCAGGGAAGCGAACCAGCCCCAGGGTCTCGGCATGCAGCCGGCAATCACAAGTGCTTGCCTCATAGCTGAGGTAGTGGAGTCCAGAGCTCACGCTCGCGAAGGCGGAAGAGCAGCGGCTGTCCGGCATGCCCAGGAGCAGCTGCACGGCAGGGCTATGCCACAGGTCGCATAGGGACATGGTCTCGGTGTAGGTCCAGATACGGGGGGGCCCGATGGGGACCTGGAAGCGGGAGCCCCGTGGATGGACACGCAGCCATGGTCCAACCACATGGGAGAATAGCACTGAGCTCAGAGGGCCTCAAACACCTTCTGGGGCTGGGGGGCCTCCAAGGGGTCCCGACTCCTGAGTCCGACTCCCAAGGACAGGAATAGCGGCCATGGGCTGCAACATTGTAGCACAGCAGAGCGAGGCGTGGGGTGCAGACAAGTTGGACCCAGCACAGCTGCACAACACAATAGCATAGCACTCACATACCAACTAATCAGCCCTCCAAGGCCACGGAGCAGCAAACATTCAGGGGGGGTGTTGATGGCTGCTGGCATCCACCAGCTGTACAAGGAGGGTGCAGAGCCGTGCGCCCATGCAGGGGGGGGCAGTGCTCACCCCACGGGCCCTGCACCCCAATGGGTGCTTGCGCACACGCCCAACCAAGGGGCTGCATAACTGTTCCACAACCCACCCGGGACCCCAATCACCATGGAAAGGGCAGGCGCCTACTGGAGGCAGATCACGCTCTCAGCTGTGTGGGTCCAGCACTCCAGCAGCTAACTGGGATGGGAGAGGAAGGGGATAAGCCAGTAGATAAGGACAGTAGATAAGCCCAGCTACATGTTGTTGAGTCTCTCAACTCAGTCCTTCCCTAGAATAAATGCAGCAGGGGAATCTGGGTTAGAAACTTGTAAAACATGCCTGGTAGGGGTGGAGTGTGGGGGGAGCTGTGGGCCTTTCTAGCCTGACTGCCTGACACAAGACCCAAGGGGCTTATAATGAGTCCAGTTAATAGTCCTTTGGGGGGCTGAGAGAGGACTTGTCTTTGGATTACAGGGCAGCTAATAAACTAGGTATGAGTGTAACTAGTCGACTATGCTCTCTCAAAGCCTAAGATGTGTCATTATGATAACATTCAATGCAGATGGGCTTGGGCAACCAACTTCAAGTACTACTCTGACTGACCTCCTCCCCCCACATCCCCCATTACTACTGACTGACCCTTCCCAGTCCCCAGTACTGACTGACCTCCCACACACACACACTAACCCCCAACACACACCCAGCCAGGGATGTGTGGGGCAGTTGTAGAGGTGCAAATGGGTGTGGGCAAGACTGTCTGCTCTTTCCCAGTAGCCGTGGAAGGCTCAAAGCCAACGGCGAGCATGGAGCAGGGACTCGGAATCCCCCACTCCCTACAGCTCCGGCAGCGCCTCCCCGGCCCATGCACTTCCCCGACCCCTAGTCCATGTCTATTTCCCCTAGTCCATGTCCCCATGACCCCTAGTCCATGTCTATTTCCCCAGCCCATGCGCTTCCCCGACCACTAGTCCATGTGCTCCATGCTCGCCAGCGGCTTTGAGGTTTTGAGTTTGAGGCTCCTTCCGCGGTTATACTGGCAGAAGGCATCACCACACAGAGCAGGGAGGGATGCTACACATGAGGCGAGGGAGGGAGTGCTGTGTAGTGTACTACCTGACCCAACACAACTGGCAACCAACACAGAGGGGTGGTGACTGGAGAGGTGATTGTGCGCCGCCCTGCACAGGCGGGGGTACAAGGATGAGAGTGGTGCTGTCAGTGCTGAGCCCGCAGCTGCCTCATCCTTGTTCTCTCATATCTCCCCTTATCCCTCCCACCTGGCTCCATCACGACACGTCACGGACCCCGGTGCACAGTGCACAGCACACCCAGTTTAAATCTCCCTCCCCGGCTTGCGTTGTTGCTAGTTGCCTAGCAGCAATGCAGCCTGCTTAAAGTTTCTCCATGGATATGTGAATTTATTTCTATAAGTTAATGTAATAAGAAAGCTGTTTTGGGGGCATAGAAAGTATGTCGTGAGCAACACAGCACAGCAGTAATTGTATTATTAAAAAACAAGAACAATAATGTAATGATTAAAAAAAAATTAAGATACACAGAACAACAGGGATTTGAACCCACGTAATGACAGCTAAAAATTTTACAGCAAGCCGTGACCTTAACCACTATGCCAACAGAGTTCTGTTGTTCAGTGCTGCTTTTATGTTGGTGTGAGATTTACCAACAACTGGCAAAGGCTTCTGCGATGTACTACAGAGAACTCTAGTGTCCGGGCCGGGGGAGGGAAGGTGGTCTGGTCACGTAAGGACGGTGGGGGCTGGGGCAGGCGCAGGGCAGTCATTGCATCTGCGAGGGCGTTCCGCGACTGCAAGTGAGCGTAACACCAGCTGCCGTAGGGGGCGGGGCATAATAGCAATGAACGCCGCCTGGCTCGGCTGCGCTAATCTGGGGTTAATGTCATAAGTAAGCATTTATTGGTTATTTATATTACAAAGTATGGCAAACACAGCTATATTTATAATAATAACACAACAAACAATAAAACTAATATAAAAGTAATAATGAAAAAAATTGATAAATGTAACAGTGGGGATTTGAACCAGCTGAATTACAGCTACAAGGTATATAGCAAGCAGGGACATTAACAACTATGCCAACTGAGTCCTGCTGCTCAGCTCCCTTCTTCTAGACTGAGGAACTTAGGAATGAGGATTTTAAGACCTCATGGACTTCGTTCACACAGCACATGAGCAGTGAGCACACTTCATTAATTCAAATTCAAAATGACTTGGTCAGCCAATACACAAGTCATTTTAAACTAAAACCAGGAGTTTTGTTCAAAAACGGTCATTTTAAGCTGTAACCAGGCGTTTTGTTCAAAAAACTTTACCTTGGAGATCAATTTACATTTCCATACAATATCAATTTGCCATATAATAAAAACACCATGCATGTATTTAGAAGAAGCAAGAGCAGTTACTGCGGTACAGAGCAGTACCACACACACACAGCACCAGCAGTCAGTGTCAGCATGACCGTTCACAGTCACACACACACAGCACAGCACAGCGCAGCGGCGCAGCGGCAGCCTAGTCATATTATTAGCTATAGCTAAGCCAACTCCACTCCCTTCACGGAACTGCGATAGACGCTCATCATGCCTGTCTCTCATATATGAAATTGGCGAAACACGGTAAAAGACCGCTGATTAACAATCAGCAAATCGGTCAAACACATACATGCCGCAGATGCGGATTCTTGTGGCAGAACGATCGCAGAATCGCGGGGTACCGCGCGGAATTCTGCAAGGTGTAACGTGGGATGCAGAGGTTGAGGAATGGAATTGTGGTGCGGTAACAGCTGCTGCCGCAACAGCCCTAACTCCTCCCCCTTCTTTGCCAGGATGTTTGATGGGGAGATAACACCCAACATGTACCATATCATAGAGGGTGTTTCCATGGCTCTGGTTGTTATTGGAGACCCCGCATACCCGCTAACCCCATGGCTCATGCATTTCTATCCGGTTCCCCACACACACACCCACACACCCAGCAGGTGCTCTTCAATGAGCAACTGGCATCGGCGAGGTGTGTTATGGAGAGGACTTTTGGCCAGTTCAAAATGAGGTGGCGCCTCCTGCTTAACAGGAGTCAATTGACCTGCAGCATACCCCCATCCTTGTACTTGCGACCTGTGTACTGAACAATATATGTGAGACCAATGGGGCTGCCGTGGACAACCTGTCCCCTGCTCACAGACCCCATCCCATGCCCCTGTACCAGCATGTCCAGGGTGGGGCCTTCAGGAGAATATCGGAGGAGAATAAACAGGCCCTTACCAGGCGCATAACTGCCCTGCAGGCAGAGAACCAACCCTAGAGTCTGGCGGTCCCCCCTCCCCCATGCCCTTACTTGCCTGACCTGTGAACAATAAAGCTGTTTTACCACCCATTTAACCGACTTGGTACTCATCACTCAGTAACACTTGTTGACAGCTGATGGCAGGGCGCCGTGTTAACAGTTTTCCCAATGCCATGGCCTCCAAGACCCTTGCAGCTCCCCCTACCATGCGTTGCCAGCAGGGTTCGCTTTCCTGCATAGTTGGTCTATTCCAGCCATGCTGCATTTGGGTGCTGCAGTGTAATGGGATGACCCTAACACATGTGGATTACAGGTTATGTTTTTGGGGTCTCCTGCATCCCCTCTTCACTGCACCACCGGGGTTCTGGTCTCTGCGGCCCATCTCAGCTGCAGCCCTCCTTGGATGCCGGCTGGTGGGCCCTGGGTCTTCTACCTCCACCAGCCGCTCCACAGATGGTTGTGCACCTGCTACCTGTTAGAGGGGTACATAGCAGGGTGGGTAGCTGTTCCCCCATCCTTGTGACAGCTCACTGGAACCCCTCCTTGGATGCCGGCTGGTGGGCCCTGGGTCTTCTACCTCCACCAGCCGCTCCACAGATGGTTGTGCACCTGCTACCTGTGAGAGGGGTACATAGCAGGGTGGTTAGCTGTTCCCCTTTCCTTGTGGCCACTCGGTGGTGCCTCAGCTCATGCTCGACCTGTGGCACTCACAAAATGCTTTGATCCCTGACATTCTCTCCCTTTGGTCCATGGTCTCGGTGTAGTGGTATACCCTCTCCTCTCTTATCCATAGCTCACCGTACCAGCTTTTACATGGTCCTATGGGGTGGCCAGGCCTGGCAGTGAGGTCGCATGGGGTGCAGGATTGTTGGCAGCTGGTTGGTGGCCCAGGAGGGGGTGGTGGTGTTAAAGGCTGCTGGAGAGGAACCGGGAGGGGCGCAGCCCATCCGGGGGGGGGGCCTAGTTGTTTTTGGGAGCCCATGGGGAGGAGGGCATCCCTGTGAGCCAAGCCAGGTTAGGGCATCTGTTGGGAAAACCAGTATTGACAGACGACCTGAGGAGGGGGCACTTGCACCTGTGAGATGGCGCCTTGATGTTCTTGGGCTGCCGACCCTCCTACCGTGGCTTGGGGACCCATATCATGCTGAGGTTGCTGCCTCAGGGCCTCCAGTGTGGCATTGATGTGCCTGAAGGTCCTTTTGGTGGTTCTTTCCAGAGTAACACGGACCTTCTCCCTCTCCTGCCTGTCTAGGCACTGCTTGCAGAGGAGGTTGGCAACCTGGCGCCTGTCCCACAGGTTCTTGGTACGGAACTGGATGAGGATGGCAGCTATTCATACCCAGTCCCCGCCCCTGCCCCCCCCTATTGCGGGCCTGTTCCTTGCTGTGGGTTTCTGCCAACCTTCTGGTTTCCACCAGCAGTTCCCTCCCTAGATCCTCCCTCCTCTGCTGGTTGCAAGCCCACACCTCCCAATTCCTCTCAGCATGGTCAGCGGTGGCACCCCTTGCTGGACCGGGTGGCTCGTCTGTGTACAGAAGGGATATTATTGATTAGCAGGCCTACCCATTCCTTCTCGTGTGCACCGTTTGTGGCCCCAGGTTGTGTGCATGGCCCCCCCTCCCTTCCTTGCTGGCCCCTTGGCCGTCCTATGCATGTCCTTGGCTGATTATGGGCCCAGGGGCATGGCTGTACCCGCTGTCCCATTTGTATGACCCCAGCACCTCCCTCCACTGTTCCCTTGTCTGGTTGAACCTACCACCGGTATCCCAGTCACAGGGTTGAGGGATGGCCTCCGGATCCTCCACTTCCTCCTCCAGGGCCACAACCTCCTCCTCCTGCACCTCCAGGTCCTCTTGTGCTGTGTGTGTAAGCAAAGATATGTCAGAATTGCCTTCCTCCCCTGTTGGGGCCCTGGCTGCCACGGCCCGCCCCCCCTCCCCATCAGTATCCCTCGTACCTGGATCGTATTCCTCCACCTCCTGGGGGGCATTCCTGGGGTTGGGCCAATCCGTGTACACCCCCTGTCCCTGTGGGGTATGGCCATGTGCGCTCCGGGGGCACACGCAGAGGGTGACATTGCCACTTTCCACCTCCAGGGATGCCTCCTCCACTTCTAGGATGGGCTTGTCACCTCTCACATCCTGGCTGGCCTCGCCAGGGGCCGAGGGCTCCCCCTGCACTGTGGGGTCGGGCAGGGGGGTGTTGTCTTTGACCTCTTTCTGCCTCTGGCGAAGGCTGTGCTGTGGATACGAGAGGCCACAATGTCCCCGTCCATATGCAGAGGAACTGATCCAGTTCCTCCTGGAATTCCATTGTGCACATCACACAGCAGACCTGAGATTGTTGTCCTTGATATGTTTATATCTGGACCACAGATCCTTTGCCAGCTGCATGCACTGGATTACATCCCTATTGTACCCCAACTGCTTCATCTCCTGGGCGATGCCTTCATAGACCCTATTGGTCTTATAATTTCACACCAGGTCGTGCTGGACCTTTTCGGCCCCCGACACATGGATGAAGTCCCGTGTCTTCTTGCAGGGCCAGGGCTCCCCTTTTGGGGCTCCATCTGTGGGGGGCCAACTGGCTGTGCAGCATGGGGCCCACCCCATGGCTGTTGTGGCAGTGGAGCAGGTGGTCTCCTGTGGGGGGGAAAACATTTGGGTGAACGGGTGTGCCGCTGCTCCCCAGTGCCTGCTTGCGGTTTTGACTAGCCTTCCCTTCCCCCCAGGAGTTCCCGCTGTTTTACCTGACTGCCATGGAGACCCTCCTCGGCTGTCTCCCCAATGGTGCTTTGCTCCTGGGTGTGGCTGTTCTCCTGTGGGGATTGGGTGTGCTGTCAGCTGTCTGCCCGGGTTTCCTCCAGGCCCTTGTGGGTGCCCTCCCCTGTCTGGGTGGGTTCTCCTCTCACCTACCTCACTCTCGAATGTGCTCTCCTCCCTGGGCTGCATGGTAGCAGTTTGGAGTGGAGATGCAGGTGGAGCTAGAGCAGCATTGCATCCTCTGCCCTGTGTTGGGAGGGGGTGAACTGTCAGTTGAATTCCTTTCTCATCCCCCCCCCCCCCAGGTGCCCAGAGTCCCTCTGCTTACCCTGCCCCTTCCCACACATGTCGTGGCGCTGGCTCCCTTAGTCTTGTCTGTGGCTTTTCTGCCTGACATTTTGGGAGCCGGCACACCCGTGTCCTGTCTCGCTTCTCTTTTAAGGGCAGCATGGGGCAGGCATTGGGCGTCTCTCCCGGTGGGTGTGTCTGTTTGTGGCCTCCTGCAGGGCCTCTCTAGCCATGTGTCTGTGGTTTCGGCGGACCCTTCCCGTGGGTGTTTCTGTTTTGTCATTTACACGGACTTTTGGGTGTTGAACACCCAACTCCACCCACGGGATTTTCCAGCTCCCTCCTGGCTGCTCCATGGGTGCTGGTGGGTGGGTTGCGAGAGAGCGCACACCCACTCATGGACGTTTACATGGACTCTTCCCCACTCATCCAATGGGTGTGTGTGGGTGGGTGCCATCCGTGTAAAAACTGCCTATATATGTAATAAAATGACCCATGACCAGGAAAGCAAAAAACAAAACAAAAAAGGTGTTCTGTAAATAAAATCCCATTTGTAAAACCTATATGTGTTTCTGTACCAGGATTTCAAAGGGGTCTCTAGCACAAACCTGCCTTTGACCTGGGAAAGTAGGGAAAGTAGCTGCCTTGAGCCGACTTTGGTTGAGAGAGTGCAGGGTATAAATTAAAAATGAGAGAGATGAGATCTCTGTAAAATGGGGGCCCTTGTTTCTCAAAGTTATTTTAAACCATGCAGACTGTCTGAAGGGAGAGGGCAGCCTCCTATGAAATGGGGGGAAGATG
>QEPC01009242.1:1346600-1356743 GCA_003113815.1 Sphenodon punctatus
CTTGCTGCCTCAGTTCCTTCCAACCCCATCTCAGGAAGACCTCCGGGTACCTCCGAGACAGAGGGGAAGGCCGGGCGGGTCGTGAGAATTCGCGGAGCTCTCTCAAAGAACAGAGTTACTGGTAAGTAACCTCTATTTCTTCTTCGAGGATCTCCGCGATTCTCACTAATGGGAGAGTGAGTAGCAGAGATAGACATACCTTTGGTGGAGGGAGTCAAGGAGGTCAGTGAAGTATGGATTGCAATACTGCTGTGCCCAGGCCAGAATCTGTCGTTGCGGCCAAATCCAGCGAGTAGTGCTTGGTAAACGTATGTACAGACGCCCATGTGGCAGCCTTACAAATGTCCTGAATAGGGACTCCATGGAAGTTGGCGATAGAAGAGGCCACGGCTCTGGTAGAGTGAGCACGAAGGTGGGAAGGAGGGGACCTGTCTGCTCACTCATAACATCTACGTATACAGAGTAAAATCCACTTTGAAAGTCTCTGGGACGTAACTTTAACTCCGATACGTTGGCCACCATAAGAAATGAAGAGGGCATCAGAGGCTCTGAAGGGACGAGTGTGAGAGCGGTAATAGGATAGAGCCCTCTTGACATCCAGAGAGTGGAAAGCTCATCCCGTAGACGAGGTGGAAGAGGATTTGCCCCTGCCCCTCTGTTTTGAGTAGCGTCGTCGGGACTGGGAGGAGGATGACTGTTGTTGTTGGAAAGGGGGTGTAAACCTTCTATTACTCTGAAATGAGGGTAGGTAGCGATGTCTAGCCTGGTAAGGATGGTAAGAAGAGGAGGGATAGAAGGGCCTTTTTTGAGTGGAGCAAATCACACCTGTAGACCTGGCCGTCTGGCACATCTCCTTAACCTTTTTCAGAGTTTTGTCAGTGGAAGCCGCAAAGAGACCATCCCCATCGAAGGGGAGGTCCTCGATGCGGGTCTTGTTTTCGGGAGCTAGGGCGGTGGATCTCAGCCAAGCATGGTGTCTGAGGGTAATAGCAGAGGCCATACCTCTGATATTGGCATCAGCGATATGCATGTTGGCCGTGAGTTGGAACCTGGCCATTTGCATGCCCTCCTGTTGAAGGACTAAGATTTGGGCTTGGTCGGAAGCCCTACTTAACTGAGCCCAAAGCCAGTGCTGGTATCCACAGAGGGCAGAGCCATAGTTGGCAGCTCGGAGGGAAAGAGATTCAGAGGAAAACACCTTCCGCCCTAAAACATCTAGACACCTACCCTCCTTATCTGCAGGGGAAGTCTGGAGCCCGCCCGCCCTGGACTTTAAAGAGGCAGCTGCTATCACTAGGGAGTTAGGGACCGGATGTCTAAAGAACATTTCAGCTCTCTCCCTGGGTATGGCATACAGCGAGTCCACCAACTTGTTGGTGGGTGGGGCGGATGCGGGTTTATCCCACTGTTTTCGAAGGCTCCAATAATTGATCTAAAATGGGTAGCATGATCTGCCCTGAATCCCCGGATCCAAGGATTCCAAAAACTGGACTGGATTGTGATTTTTTTACAATCTTGGTGGGTAGGTTGGGAAGAGCAGAGGTAAGTCTTTTAAGCATGGCCTGAAAGGCCTTGGTGTCCTCGGTGGAGAGGGAAGACGAGGGGTCCGATATGACATCGGGGGGGCAGAGGAGAGATAGTTTCGTCTTCATCCTGCAACGACGAGGAGGAAGATCCAGAGTCGCACCCTCTGAGGATATGTCCTGCTCCTGCTCCAAGTGCATCGAGACAGGAGGGGCCACTACTGTGACTGGAGCTAGCAGCGAGTCCAAAAGAGATGGTCCTCTCATTGGCTCTAACCTGGATTGTAGGTAGGTAGACGCCGGGGAGCTACTGGAGCCTGTTGCGTCACTGGAGGTGGAGGCAGTACCAATGGTACCGGTGGTACCGAAGGCTGCTGTGCACTTCGCCGATGCAAGGTGAGAGGAGGAGTAGCCATATGTTCCGGAGAGCCGGGAGGGGGCCTGGAGATCGTGGCCATCAGAGGTGCCCTAGGAGGCGCGGGGGGCATGAATTGGGGTGGCGGTTGGTAATGAGCTGGCTGGTTAAAGATTGGGAAATCCTTCTCAGAGTGATAGGGGGATCGTGATGGGTGCCGATGGTACCGGTATTCCATTAGCTCGTAATCCTGGTAGTGAGGTAGGTTGCTTCTGTGGTATCGTGGGTTGAAGTCGTCGTGGCGATACCGGGAGTCACCATGAGGCGAGCAGCAGGAGCATGGTGACCAGGAACAATGGTCCTGAGAAACCCTGAACTGTCTCTCCAGTGGGAGCTCATGGAGGTCAGTTCCAGGGGGCAGTTCAAAGTCAGAAGTTTCCTCCCTGTATCGGGAGCCAGAACGGGACCGATGGCGTCTCTGATAGTCGTGATGCCCTGTAGGGGGTAGCGGAGGGGTACGTTGTGTGACCGCTGCCGCCGGTGCCAACACTGCTGGTGCCGTCGTTGGTGTAGTTATGTTGGGGGGTACCGGCGGTACCGGAGTCGGCTCTGCCCTAGCCAGGGCTGGAGGGGCTGGGATGGCTGTCGCCGGCGGTACGGCGTTACCTCTGCCGCAGGGGCCAGGAGGGTTGGCGACTGAGGCCTCGGTGCCGGTTGGGAAAAAAGAGTCTCAACCAGTAGTGGGCGGGTTAAGGCCGCCTCATCGGCACTGCGGGACCTTTTCTTTTTCTTTTTGTGTTCGCCTTGGCGTCTGTGACGGTCTTTAGATGAGGCTGCAACGGTACTGGCACTGGTGGTGCTCGTGGTACTGGCGGTTGCCGACTGTGAGACGGTTCCGGTGGTAGCTGAGTGTGAGTGCGAGGCCACCAGCAGCTCCGGAGGCAGAGTCGTTTGTCTGGGGGCAAGCCCCTGGGATTGCGCGGTAGAGACCGCAAGTGAATCCATCACAGCCAGGTGAGAAGAGAGCGCCAGAGGCCCGTCTTCCCCGCCCCGAAGAGCTCTCCTCATCAAGAGTTCTTGCAGCTGCAGGGCTCTCGTTCTTAGGGTGCGCGAAGTTAGTTTAGCGCAGTAGGGGCAGGTCCTAGTGTTATGCCCCTCTCCTAAGCATTCGAGACAGAGATTGTGAGGGTCACTCACCAAGAGCGTGGCTGGGCAAGATGCACAGCGCTTGAAGTCTGGCTGCTTGAGCATGCCTCACCAGCCCTAGAGAGGGCGGTGAGCCCCGGGGGGAGCCCCGAGGGCGAGCGAAGCCAGCCGGTGGAGGAACTAAGGAGTCCTCTACACCAATTTGTTAAAGTCTTCTTTCTTTTTCTTTTTTTTCTTTTTTAGAACTACTGATAGTGCTGAGAAGTACAGAGGTCTTCCAACGCAGCACGGTTGGAAGGAACTGAGGCAGCAAGGGCTCCACCCCCTTTTATAGCCTCCCGCTCTTGCGCGACCTGGAGCCCGCACTTCTGAGTGGGTGGGTGGGGGGAGGGAGGGGCAGAGCCCTCACCTTATTCTAGTTCTTTCCAGGACATCTTTTGCCTGGAGACTGCTGACAAGAGGTTTTCCGGTACCTGCGGAGCAGGAAGTGAATCCCCATTAGTGAGAATCGCAGAGATCCTTGAAGAAGAACCTCCCATTATTTCCATGCTGAGGTACTTTCTCTCCAAAGCCTGGGGAACTGTCCAGGCTGGCAGAGCACTGTAGAGGTATGTATGTACTCTGATGTCCTTTTACTTATTATACGTTTAAGATCATGCTGCTGTTTTTAGGGCTTTGGCTATATTTGAGTCCTACTTCTGGAACCTCACACTGATGAGTATCTGTGCTCAGGAACCACCTGCTGTTTGAGGGTTCCGTCATCGCGTCTGAAGTCAGCGGGCAATCGGGCTTTTGCTGTGGTGGGCCCCTTGGAGTGAACTTGCTCCCTCTGGATGTTCATCTCAGTTCCTCCCACCTTACATTTTAAAAAGCACCTGAAAACATTTATTCTCCAAGTGCTTTTAGGATCCACTGATGCACTTTGCCCTCCCTTTTTTCCTATCCCATTTAAAAAAATTTAATAAACTGTTTTACATTGTTTTGTTTTATAGTTTTTAACTTTTTGTGAAGTGCTTCGAGTGCCATGTAGGGTGGGGAGGGCTATATAAAAATAATAATAAAACAAACAACAACAACAATAATAATATTTTTAGGAGATGTATTACTCTGTAACACGCATCTGCTTTCTCTCTTAGACTCTTACAGCTCAAAGGCCTCTGCCATAGACAATATGCCTAACCATACTGCTTCAATACCCCATGAGGGCAGGTGTCTTTTTATTTTTAAACATAAGGGAAGCTGAGGGTTCTGTTTATAAAAATATTTAGTTATGGACTCTTTCTTTGTATATCCTTAGGTCCCAAAGCTGTTTTGGGTGGAAAAGAAAATGCGGGTACCTTTTCTCTATTTTCTGAGATTTCATGTACATTTTTTTTTAGTTTAGTTTATTCAAAATTTATAACCCACCCCCTCCTGCCAAATGGCAGCTTGGGTCGGCATACAAAAGACAATAAAAACATAATATAAAAATACAAAATACAATATAAAAACAATTTAAAAAAAGAATCAAACAAGGTCTGACTAAAACCCACTACCTCGCTGCCCCAGAAAAAGAACCCCACCACACTACCTGTCTCCCTCACCAAACACCTTTGTGGCTATGCCTGTAAGGGTGCTTTTAAACTCTCTGGTGGTGTTGCAGGCTCTGGAGCATCTGTTCCTCTCTTTGAATGTTTGCTGGTGAGGATTTTTTTAAATGTCTAAGTGATTTAAAGTGCTAGGCCTTTTGATAAAAGGTGCTTTCTCTCTGGATAGTTTTACATGCCTGTGATTTTAACGTTGGGGCTGTGCATATTTCTCTGTTTTTTTTGGGGGGGAGGGATCCTAAATTTTCTAAGTGCTGGGTTTTTTGCTAAAAACTGCTTGCTTTCTTGCTGTTTTGCATGCCTGTGATTTTAATATTGGGACTGTTTCATGTTTCTCTTTGTTTTGTGTGGAGGAGATCCTAAATTTTCTAACTGCTGGTTTTTTTGCTAAAATTTCTCTCTGGTTAGTTTTATATGCCTGGGATTTTAACATGGGGCCTGTGCAACTGGGCAAGTTGTGCTTGCGTTTTTTAAGGCACTTGCGGGTGCCCTTTTTTCTCTCTCTGGTCAGTGTGAGGGCATTAACCCAGGGTTTGTCTTCCTTTGCTAGGAGACTCTAATGTGGAAGCCCTAAATTTTCTAACTGCTTCTTGTGTCTGCTGGGCAAGTTTTTAATTGGAGAGAGAGCGAGAGAGCGAGATTTTAAACCCGGTGTTTAATAGAGATGTTTATCTCTGCAGTATTGCCACAAAATACAGACCATGCTGCCTTCCAGAAAATGAACAAGCTTACGCTTAAAAGAAGGTGTGCTGAAGGTCCCCAGCATGGACCAGGGCCTGAGCAGTAGGAGTGTGGTAAATATGACTGAGGCTTTCTTTAAAAAAGAAAAAAAACCCTGCACCTACTTCAGGGTGCTTGCAGGACAGGGTTTTAGCTTAAAATGAAAAGCAAGGGGCTGTGAGTTAGTTTCCTTACTCATTTTTCTCTGTTTGTTTTTTTTACCAACTTTTGAGGGACAGCTCTCTGGACCATACCGTGTATCAGGTGCACCGCATGTCTCCCCAAAGTCGCCTGCTATGAATCACCACACTTCTGAGCCTGCATCAGTAGGAGATCTCTCAAACAATTCGTCGAAGAAAAGATTAAAAACCACAATGTGTAACATCTTTTAAAATACTACTTAGTGACAGTCAGGTCCACATCTCTTTGCACACAGGCCCCCTTTTAACCACACTGAAAAAAACAAGCTTCCCCCCCACTTTTTTTTTTTACCTGTAACTCTTGACCCAGCTCTGTTGCATTGATGGAAGAAACCCCATCTTCAGGTACCTCCACACACAGCTGGGACAAGGGCATCTTGGACTCCTCGGCATCCTTCATGTCCATGTGGGTTTCCTCATCATGTACAGATGTGCTGAAAAGAACCTCAGCAAGATGACTATTCACAGCATTCTCATCCTCTAAACTTGAACTAATGTAGCATTTTCTGTTTAAACATCTCACCACAGGTGGTAGAATAGTAAGCTCCAAAAGCCTCACAGTGGTAGTGACGTTGAAATATTCCATTTGCTTCCCCCCCACTCCTTTTTTGTGTAGTCTGTAGCAATAGCTTCTTTCTGATCCATGCGTTATTCAGAAACTATACCCCACCACGCAAAATGGCTTCCCTTCCATGCACAATTGTTGAATGAGGACTTTGGTGGGAGAAGACTGCTCTCTTAGTCTCAGAATCTTTATTCTTTTGGGGAATAAATTGCAGATTTGAAAATATAACTTTCCCAGAGAGAAGTCCTGACCAGCTCCAGGAACAGGAATCTCTGAAACAGTTTAAGGTGTTCAGTTTCAGCTTTAGGATGTACTGCACCACACTTACCTGAATCATGTACTGCTCTTTCCACTCCTCTTTCAAGAGGTCTAACCCCCACTGTTTACACCCGTGTCAGAGCTTGAATGGAGAGAAGCCCAAGGAGGGTTGGGGTACCTTGCGATAGGCGAACATCAGTTCAGGCAACAGAATAAGCCAGTTCTTAGGTTCTGCTCTCACAAATTTCCACAGCATCCGTTTGAAGGTCTGGTTGAACTGCTCCACCAGCCCATCAGTTTGGGGATGGTAGACGTGTGTGCAGGGTCTTAACCTTCATCAGGGCACACATCTGCTTCAGTGAAACTGGTGCCCTGATCTGTAAGAATCTTTCATCACCTTACTATCACCGGTGCCTTTATCAATTGCAAGGGTATGGCCTCTGGATACCATGTAGCATAATTAACAATAACTAAGATATGGGTATGGCCCACAGCTGACCCTTCCAGCGGCCTGACCAGATCCATTCCTACCCTTTTGAACAGGGTTTCCACCAGCAGCAGAGGAATTAGAGGCACCGGGAGCACCCACCTGAATGTCAGGAATCAGAGTGTGACAACTGCCTAGTGGTAGCAGGGAAAGCAGGGATCCAGGAATGAGAGATCAGTAACAGCTGTCTGGAATAGAGGTGTAAGAATTGTCTAGAGGCAGAAGGGGGAGCTAGGAGCACAGAAGGAAGGAACAGTGCCCCAGACAACAGCATGTGTAAAAGTCAGGCTCTCCTCAGATCAGTTCCTGGTAACTGAGCTCTAGTCAGAATATAACCTGGATCAATGCATCATCATGGGAGAGCTGTTGGTACTGTGAGCTGCTTAGAAGAGACAGAAAATAGGCAGATCCAAGGGAGCCAGGATGACAAGCAACACTGACAAGGGGCAGAGGAGTGCAGCTGAGGGGGAAGCATGGAAGGGGGGAAGCACTCATGGGCAGGAAGTTCAGAGTATGGGGTGATGGAGAGTGAGGAAACTGAAAATACACAGCAGCCACATCGGTAATGGAGGAAGCGACAACACAACAACAAACAAGACAGATGACAATGCAGCCACAATGAAGGACACCAAGGCAGGATTCAGAATAGGCAGACAAACGCTGGAACGCAAACGGCTGATGTAGTCAAGGGAGGCAGATAACCAGCAGGGAAGATCTGTGTCCATGCTCCTTACAGAGGTGAGGGGGTGTGGCCACACCCCTGGTGCTGGGCTTCCTAATGAGCTACAGATTAACTCTTTCTGCACCTGCATGGTGGGGATCCTGCTTTGCCCTAGCTTGCAAGCCAAGGAAGCGGCAAAGGCATGTCAGGTGCCCCAGTAGGGGATACTACATTGGGTGCTGGGTCCAGAGTACCCCTGGAGAATGTGAGCTTTCTGACACTGGTTCTCATCAGTTGGCAATCCAGGACTTGCAGTACTGCTTTCCACACCCCCAGTCAATAGAAACACTGCACCAACATCTCCCATGTCTTTTGCTGACCTAGGTTCCAGTGCACGGCACCTCATGGGCCAGTCGTAGCAATTCCCCCTGCCCTTCCCTCAAGTCCAACAACTGTCAGTGTTCCTCATCCGTGGTGGCCACTTTTTCTACTCTACATAGACTATCTCGTATGAGATCAAAGTAGGGTCATTGGGGCATTCTCTGGGGGTCCCTTGGCCTTCCATTTACCACCTCTATCTGCTCATACGCATTTTTTAAGGACGGATTTTAACAGGGTCGGGCCATAGAGTGGTACGTATTAGCAGACTCCAGCCCCCTAAGAACTCAGACCACACAGGAACCTTGCTTTATAGGTGCTCTTTATTCAGAACATGCTCAGTCCTTCTCCTATACCAGCCATCAATATACATACAGTCCATACATTTTAGGCAACAGGGCCTCACACTCAGGTCTCCCTGGCCAAGCACAATTCCTCCTGCAGCCAGGCTACCAGTGACCCTCAGACAGAGTCTTTCCCCAGGCTCTGTTAGCCAGGCACAGTCCTTTGTGTAGCCAGCTTGGAATCATAGTCTTTCCTGGCTCCTGCCTCTTCCACACAGTCTTTACTCAGTCAGCAGCCCCCTCAGCTCAGGGCTGGCCCCAAGGTTTGTGAGGCCATGTGTGAAGTCTTGGTGTGGTGCCTAATTTGCATAATTAAGCCCCACCTAATTATCTAAATGTGTAAATTTACATAAATTTTACTCCCTCTGGACACGGATTCCCATTCTCCACCCCTCCGAGCAGCCATGGAGAAGCATGGCCTCCCCATGCTTCTCTCGCCCCCCCATGGCTTGCCATGCCTTGACTGCCTTATCCAGTGCTCAGTCGAGTGGCCATAGACAAGCATGGCCTCCGAATGCTTCCACACCCCCTCCCAGTTGAGCATCTACCACCACTCCCCAGGAGTGGTTCCACTGCAGGGGCAACCGGGCGGGCAGTGAGGCAGGCACAGAGAGACTGACAGTGTCTGCTGCCCTACATCCACTGCCTTACTGGGGGAGGGGAGTGAGCTTAGCCAGCCTGGCCTCCAGGGCCTGTTGCTTCTTGCTGTCAGTGCCACCTGTGCCTTGTGCATGCATGCGGTGCAACCAGTCCAGAGGTGCTGCTATCAAACACACAAGACACCGAAAATGCAGTCAGCCTATTAAGCGCATTATGTCATGAAAAGAGACATATATATAACCAGTTCAGTTGTCCCCCATAATTAATTCACGCTGCCCCCCCACCCATAACCATTTAATTTGCACCCACGGGCAGTGTGAATTGATTATATGGGGGGCACAAATGAACTGGTTATGGGGTGCGAGTTTAAAGACAGTATTTCCTGTTAGCAATAACTTCATTAAGAAAAGTTAGTGAAATAGGAGCCATAATAATCTCAGAATCATATTTGCAGATTTTCCAAAATAGAATAGATATTGCTTTACATCCTAAATTCCTACCTAAGATAGTATAAGTAAGCCAATTATGAGAATGTGGCACTTTTTATACGGGCCTCTCTCCCATCCATGAACATGCAGATTTCTGCATGTTCATGGATGGAGGAGCCCCGTATGAACGACGCTGTGCACGCGTCCATGTTGAGTGGGGAGGTGCGCCCACATAACACGCATCCCCACTCACCCCCCACTTGTCCCCACACATGGAGCAACTGGGGGAAATGGCGGTTACTCCTTGGATGTGGATGAGTGGGGATGTGTGTGCAGCCCACGCACCAGCATGCCTATGGACCCCCACCTTGCGGAGCCATGTAAAAATGGCCTGTGAGGAGCCACTCAAAGAACAGAAGGTTGCTGCCTTGTAAAGAAGGTTCTTCGAGATGGCTTCAAACATTCTCGCAACACCCATCCTTCCAACCCCACATGGAATTTTCTTATATTCCTAGAAAGGGTTGAAAGGAACTGTCATTCTGAGGGGGGGAGTGCTTTTTCTACTAGAGGAGCTTGAGACCATCACGTGGTCTATTATTTGAATAGGGTGAACATGCAACCATCTCGAAGAACCTTTACAAGGCCGAACGCCTCTGGCGCAAATCCTGCTCCCTCCCTGACTTCCTCCACTACAAATTCTCCCTCTCCTCGGCTATCTCCCTAGCTAGACAGCGCTATTATGCCTCCAGGATCGAATCTTTCTCTCGCGACCCTCGCCGCCTCTTCTCTACTTTCGAGTCCCTTCTTAAACCCCCCTGCCCTCCTCCGCCCTCTTCCCTTGCTGCTCAGGATCTTGCATCGTTCTTCACCTCAAAGATTGACAAGATCCGTC
>QEPC01009242.1:1371323-1392991 GCA_003113815.1 Sphenodon punctatus
GGGGGGGGGGGGGGCACCTGCACTGGTGGGTGGCCAGTGTGGTGTTGGTCAGCTGCCAACCCTCCATCTGCGGCCTGGCGGGCCCTGTCGCACTGGGGGTCCCACTGCAGGGCCTCCACCACCTCCCCCATGAGGTCCATGAGCCTTGCAGCCTGACCCTCCAGCCTGTCACAGGCACACCACTGCTCACGTTGGAGAGCGGCAGCCTGGCACCTGTCCCAGAGGTGCTCAGTGCAGGACCGGGCCATCATGGCTGCCAGGGTCTCCCGGTCCCTTCCCCCCTCCCCTCTTAGGAGCTCCCTGGTGAGCGTGAGCTCCTGGGAGTGCACCTCGACTAACCGTCTTGATTCCTCGAGCAGCTCCCTGCCCAGGTCCTCCCTCCACCTCCAGTTCTTGGCCCGCATCTCCCGATTCCTCTTCATGTTGCTGGCAGCTGCGCCCCTCGCACAAGCAGGTCACTGTTCTGTGAATGAGAGGTTGCATCCCGTGTTAGTATGACTGGCCAGTGCGCACCACTGCCCCCTGCCACGATGTCGGGGGGGCGCCCCTGTGTTGTGGCTGCTCCGCCTTTCCCCCCCCGTGGGACCCCCCTGCCCTGCCCTCTTGTGGGACCACCCCCCGGCCGTGGCTCCCTGCTGGTGGGGCCCATGTCTGTCCTGTGTTACGTGAGAGCCGCTGTGGGACCAACCACCCCTCCCACCTGCCCCCTCCACCCCAACCCCTGTAGGGCACGGGCGGTTGGGGGCGTGTGGCCCCGGGGGCCTCCCTCCCCCCCAAAAGACCCAAACAACCCCCCACACACACACAATTGGGACAAACGCTGATCAGTTTGCCAACCCCCACAAAATGATACTGCACCCAGGTTGGGCTTAAAACAGATAGAGGCTTGAGTAAAATTTACAACCTTTACTGTTGGAACAGTGAAAACATCCTCTCCCAGGACATTTACTAGGTACTCACATATTGCCGTGACACACAGCCATGCATTCACCCGGCAAGTCCAAAGGGAGGGAAGTATTCTGATTTAGGCAGATGTAGCTGCAGAGTATATTATGATGAGCCAAAATACAAGTACATGCTTCTCTCAAATAACATCAAAAAGCATGCAAAGGCATGTTAACAATCATGATAAATACATCCAAATCATCACAACATTCTATATTCCTTCTGGAAAAGTCCACATTTGACTAAGCAAACATAAACCTGTGCTGAACATAATTATGTTTCTGACCCCCCTATATGGGTCTTTTTCAACAGCACTCTACGCAGCACTGGAGCCTAGGGTAAGTCTGTTGGGATAATTAAAAAATATAGATGGTTACATCATTAGAAGAGTAATTGAATTTCAAAGTAATAGTCACCCCTTCTTCAATCCATAGGGCTTCCCTCCTGCTTCCCTCCTCACCCTGTACCACCACCCACCTCCACACCGTGTCCCCATGGCCCCTTGGACGGTGTCCCCTACCGCAACTGTGTGCCTCACCAGGTAGCGGGGGTGCAGCCGGCCCCACCTCATCCACGTCCTCCTCCGCAACCTCCACCTCGTGCATCTCCAGGGTACCTTGGGCTGCAATGGGAACGGGGAGCCGTTAAGTGTTTACCGGCACCCAGGCCCAGGTCGCTGCGACTCTGCCCAGGCCTCCCCCACTCCTCTGCCTCCTGGGGCTGTCCTGGGTCTCTGCTTGCTCCACGCGCGTGCCCCCTCTTCCCCGTGGCCGGGCGGCCTGTGGGTTTTGTGAGTGCATGCAGAGGGTGGTGGTACTGTGGTCGGATCCCCGGGGTGCCTCCTCCCCCTGTGTGACGGGGCTCTGCCCTCCCGCTTCCTGGCTGGCCTCGCCGGGGGCAGCATTCACCCCCCTGCTCCATGGGGTCCGGCAGGGGGGGTTGTGTATTGGCCTTCCGTCTTCCCCTGGCGAAGGCACTGCTGTGTGCGGGAGGCCACGATGTCCCCATCCATGCAGAGGAACTTGTCCAGCTCCTCCTGGAACTTGGCTGTGCGCATGGCACAGCCAGACTTGAGATTGTTGTTTGTTGTCCTTGATATGTTTAGATCCGGATCTCAAGTCCTTTGCCTGCTGCATGCACTGGGTGACATCCCTACTGTACCCCTGCCACGGCATCTCCTGGGCGATGGCTTCATAGACCTGTCTGGTCTTGTAGCTGCGCACCAGGTCGTGCTGGACCCTTTCGGACCCCCACATGTGTATGAAGTCCCTTGTCTCCTGCCTGGACCAGGGCTTCCCCTTTTGGGACCCACGTATGGGGGGCCCTCCGGCTTGGCGGCATGGGGCCCGCCCAGTGGCTGTCATGGCTGTGGAGATGGTTGTCTCCTGTTGGAGGTATTGCATTGGGGTTACTCACGGTCCTGCTGCCCCCCTACACACCCCCATGGGGCCGGGCCTGCCCTCCCCTCTCCCCCCTGGGGTGCCCTTCTGCTCACCTGGCTGTCTGAGGGGGTCCCCTCAGCCGTCTCCCCAGTGGTGCAGTGCGCCGTTGTCTGGATGCTGTCCTGGGGGGGACGGGGACACGGGTTAGGCAGCTGCCGCCTGCCCTGTTTTCCCTTGGCTGCGGTGCGACCTCCCGTCCTGGGTTGGGGGGGTTCCCTTGCTCTCACCTCGCTGTCTCTGCTGCTCCTCTGGCCATGTTCTGTGGACATGCTGGGCTGGGTGTCCTCGGTTGGTGCCGTGGCCACTGTGTGCCCTCGGCCCTGTGCCAGGAGGCGTGTGCTTTTATTAGCTGTGCCACGTTCCCCCCTGCACCACCTGGCTGGGGCAAAAAACCCCTGCACTGTCTGGCCTGGACCCCCCCCTTCACTACCTGGCTGGGGCAATCCCCCCATGCACTGCCTGGCTGGGACACACACCCCTCCAGGTGCTCCTGGGTCCCCGTGCTCACCTGGCCCCAGCCTGCACGTGGCTCCCTTGGTCTTGTTGAGTACTTTCCTTGCGACCATCGTGGGAGCCCGCGCACGCGTGTCATGGTTCCATCCTCCTTTATGGGCTCTTGACCAACGTCTGGTGTTCCCCCCCCCCCCGGTGGGGTGTTTGTGTGGGGCACGTGCGTGACCCTTTGCGCCGGTGCACTGCGGTCCTGCCAGTCTCGTCCGCGTGGGTGTGGGTGTTTTCGGTTTTTCACAAACACTCGGGTGTTGAACACCCATCTCCACCCATGAAGAGTGCTGGCTCCCTCCCAGCTGCTCTGTGGGTGTTGGCGGGTGGGTCAGGCACACGCACCCACCCACTCATGGACTTTTACACGGATGCTCTCCCACCCGTCCAATGGGTGTTTCCGGGTGTTCGTGGGTGGGTGGCGTCCGTGTAAGAGTGGCCTTATTCACAAACACTACACACTCATTCAAATTGATAAATCTCTCACACACCAGCCCCCCTCCCCCCCCCCTTGTCTGCCGATACCTGCTGCTGTTAAAGGCCCTGTGAGATCTTTGAATCTGTTCCTGTTGGCAGTGGCGGCAACAGTAGCAGTATTAGCATCAGGCTGGCAGGGGAGCAACAGCCTGAGGTGGCTGGGTGTGCAGATGAGAGGCAAGCAGCTGGCATGGTGGTTCCTCCTCCCCCCACCCTGGGCTGGTGTGTGTGGGTGAGGAGGAAGAGGTGGGCAGGTATGCCAGCAGAGGTGGAGAGCAGATCAGCAACTGGTTGGTGGTAGTTCCTCCCCTCTGCCCAAGCTCCCTGATGGAGACAATGATCAGATATTGTCAGCTTTGTAAAATTTTCATAATTTATATCCTCTTGTAACTTTCCAATTTTGATATTCAGAAAAATTTGATTTTAACTTCTATAACAGCCCCTTTTTGGACTTTATCAAATGAAACTGTTGCCATGCTGCTTCCCAGCTGTCTTCAGCATGGCAGCTCATACCCAGCCACTCTATCTGGCATGAACAAGGAATCCTCCTGGCTCCTCTTGCTTTCTACACTAATGGGGCTTGTTCACACACCAGCTTTCCTCTTCCCAAACTCTCCCTCCATCCCTTAATCTGTGTTTGCCTTATCCTGTAGCAATGCATTCACAGAACTGCTGACTCCACTGCATTATTTCCCATGGTGAAAAGGGCAGGAAGGACGACCCTTGCAATATTCCTGCATGCAGGATTCTGACAATAGCATGGAGTTTGTGCTCCAGGACTGTCTGGCTGCCCCTCTACTCAGACAAACAGGAAATGATGTATCAGGATTGAAGTTTGTTCAGGGACGTGGCAGAGTGCACAGGATCATCTCCCTCTCTCCCTAACTTCAAATCCCTCCTAAAACCCCATTAGGCTTTTCCTTGCTATTCGCCCCCCATAAGCTGCTCATTATCACTCCTTCTACTGTCCTTTCATTCAGGATCCACTTCTCCCCTGTAACTAAGCTAAGCCCATGCACCTGTGGGTGATTTCAGACGTGACGGGGCGGCTTTGGCCCGCTGGGTGTTCAGCCTCTGGCTCCTCAACTTCATAAATGGATCCGTCTCTCTCCCCAAGTTCCTCTTCCCCTTGGTCTTCCTTCGCTTGCCTCTCCCAAATTGTAAGCCCCCCAGAGCAGGGATCAGTCTCTAATGAATGATAGTTCAGTGCCAGGGATATTGCTGGCACTGTATAAATAGTTAATCATCATCATCTAGGAGCAGAGGGAGAGGTTAGGGATTCACAACTTCCAGAATGCATGACACTGCCCACTCGAACAGTGTTGTGTGGATGAGCCACTCTTTAGACAGATCACCAATTTAGGCCTGCTATGCTCCTAGTTGGGGAGGCACTCAATTGACCTTAGCCACATTCCACACACCAAAAAATATGCAGAGAAGCAACATTTTAAAATTGTTCTTTATTAGTTAAATAAACTGCCTTTGATGTACTGGATACAAAACTGGAAACTGAATCTACAAGTATTTCTACTAAGCTGAAGACAGAGATAACTTAAGGGAAAAAGCTTTACCCCATTTGTAATAAAACCAGCAGTCTGACTTGAGGGACTCCCAAACACTCAATGGGAGTAATGTATCCTACAGGATGATGCCCCTCCCCTCCCCAGTGCAGTCTGACATAACCACTTTGTCCCTGGGAACTGGGCTGAGCTCTTGCAAACACATAAGTCCCTGGACAAGCTGAGAGAAATCAGCTACTACACTGGACTCAAACTGGGGCCTAGGATCTGCTTCTGCAATAGGGCATGAGGAAAGGACCAAGCTCCTTGGGATGAAAGGTTCCATAGACACCCCCTTCCCTCTTGCTTTGCTGAGCCAGACAGAGAAGAGCCATGAGGGCAAATGGCAGGGACACAGACTACAAAGAAGCCTACAGGCTGTGTAGACTGGGTCCTATATGAGACAGGCAGCTTCGCGTTCAGCAATGGATTTGCTGCTAGCACAGCCCAGGCCCAGCTCCCTGATCTCATGCAGGCACCTTGGTGGAGCAAGCAGTAGCTGGAACAATATGCATTGGTCCACATTCTGTGGCTGCTGGCAAAAAACAGTATGTGGGTGCCTTTGTGAGCTGTACATGGGAAATGGGGAGTGCCCTCCGTCCCCGCCAGAATCCTTCACCAGCACAGCCGTCTACTTGTGCCTGTGTCATCCTATCCCCCAACTGCAAAGTTTAGGCTCAGGCACAGAGTATGCGAAGGTTCTGTGGTGTCCAGTACCTGTAGAGCACCAGCCCTTTTGCCTCAGTAGGTCTGGCCCCTCCTCTTGATCAGAGGGAGGCCACTTAGGGTGGCCATACCTCCCCTTTAATACAGGACACTTATGAAAAATACATGGCGCAGGAGGTATAGCCACCCTAAGGCCACTATGGTAGCAGCTCATGGCCCAGGAGCCAAGCATGCTTACGTGTGTGGGGAGAGGGGCACAGACTGACAGCCCCATGCTTTGCTTCTGCTCCATTCTGCAGTTGTTAGGAGTCCTTACGCTCTCATCTGTGCAAGAAGCTGGGGGTAATCCAGAGGTGTCATGACAGATGGTGCCAAGGAGGAGGTATGAGCACATTTCCGTGGCAATCACTGTCCTGCTGCACAGGGAGATGGATCACAGCTCTGCTGCCAAAGCTCAACTTATAAACCCTAGCCATTTCTTCAGTTATATCTGCTGGCACTCCCGCCTGGGACAGCGCAATCATAAATGCATGTGTGACTTGGTGTATGGTGCGGCATATGCAGCATCTTGCAGGAAGCAGAGCTCTCATGAAGTAGCTTGTCCTTGCCATGCTGCAGTGTAGAAACACAGTAGCTCAGTACATCACCATTCAGGAGTGTTCAGGGCTCTGGGGTTTCTGTGGTGGATCTGAGGTGGGAGCTGTTCTATAGCTAGGGTAAGAGATCAGAGACCTCTCCCAGGTGACCCAATAAATTAGACAGAGAACTGGATATAGCCCCCACGTTCTGCTTGCAAATGTGCCCTGCCTCCCAGAGTCAGCACTGGCCCTTGATCCCAATATCTGCGACTGGACCATGGCTTTCCATTTCAGGGAGGCCTTACAATTGTGCTCACACAGTGACAATCATTCATTAAACTCATATTTTATTTCTGGTTTAAAATCAAAATTAGTCATTCTCTCTGTAATTACATTATATATAGATTTATAAAGACTTTATAGAAAAGGGGGTTGCTTTTGTTTTCCTGGGGAAAAAAACAACAAAACTGTAAATAAAATAACCCAAAAGTGGCAGTGTATGCCTGTCCAGTTGCTCCTGCCCCTGCCGCATGGCACAGCTTCAAGCCACGGTGCAAAGGAAGAGCCCAGGTAGTATCCCTCTAACAGTGTGTGCTCCCCACACCCATGCCAGGATGGCATGCGAGCCACGTGTAGCTGAAGACAAAATATTCCAGATAATATATTAGATCTCTTATTTCCCATGGTCTCTTGAGTCCTGGGGCACTGCGTGCTGGATGAAAACAGGGCGAAGGGACCAGTGCAAGCAGCAGCCTCAGAGCAGGGGCTGTTTGTGGCAGGTAAGCTGGGAAAGGCAGCTGGGAGAGAAGTCCTGATGCAGTCCTTCCAATGTCAGCCACATCTCCAGCAGGAGATGGCAGGGGCAGACCTGAGTGCTCACCTTAGCCAGAGAAACCAATGGAAAAGACATGTTTGAACCACCATGCCCAGGGCAACTGTGCCCATGTCTCTGGGAGCCCTGCATCCAGGAAGGGTTTGGGAAGCCGTGCTTCGCTAAGGCAATGAGTGGACAGGGCCATGTGCCAGAAACATGCTAATGCTGCTGTGTAGTCTGGGTGTTGGACTGGATCAGTCCCTCTCTGGTGAGCAGTTGAAGAGAAAAAAAAGCCACCCACAGGGATTGGCAGCTCAGTCAGTCCTGGCAGCTGCTCAGAATGCTGTGCTGGCCATGCTGCCTGGTGCAAAGATTCGTGGTAAGCTGTCCAGGGACTCCTCCAGCCGCCGGTGAGCCAATTTGCCATCCTCCCCTGTAAACACAGGCCACAGTCATCACACACCTTGAGTCAAGTAGCTGGCTCCCTTCCAGCCCCCATCCTTCCAGCCTTTCTTTAAGCCCAGCTAAGACCCTGAGAGGAGCCAGTTTGGGAGGTCTTTCCTATGTAAGTAATTCCCATTATTCCCCTTCCCCGGTGCTGGGCTGACACAGAGAAGTTGCTACATAGCTAGGCCCCTGCGACTCCATTAGTAATTTCCAGAATCGGAACAGACTGTGCAGGAGGGTTTCATAGTAAATATTATCCTATACTTTCTGGCACTGTGCTGAAGGCTGGGCTCCCAGGCACCCCAAAGGCTCAGAAACTAGACACAGAAAGAACACGACCACTATTTGTTCAAAATCTCTTAAGTTGTGACTGACTGGGGTGGGGGAGATGATGTCTCTGGGAGTGGGGGAATAGGCTAGTAAGCTCCAAACTACTGGCCTCTAACCTTGCCATTAGAGGGAGCTGAGGCAGTGTGGTTTGGAGCTCGCATAGCTGGTGCTATGATCCCACCCCCACGTGCGCAGACGTCAGTGACACACACACACACACAAAACCAGGACATGGGACACTAGGTGCCTACACAGCCTGGGAGTGCCACAGGGGGGGGGTGCTGGGACAGTGACAACACAGATTAGAGTTGACAGGGTCTAGGACAGAGACATCATGGCAGGATAGGGGTGGCACAACTGGGGCTACGTCCCGACCTGTGTAGCTGCTGACGGCCTCGAAGGCTCGTTAGCCAATCAGATGGTTCTCTCAGTGCCATCTAATAAATGATAATAAACAATCACACTCAGTGCTTCCTAGTCTGAGCTCTGTCCCGCACTCTCTTGGAGGCTGCTCTCACTCCTGGCAGTCTGCACAGAGGGTGGGTGCCAGCAGCGGGTAAGGCTCAGGTAGAACACCACATCTCAGAGTCATGGCTCCCTGGCAGAGACTGTCCTTGGCCCCTAGAGTGTGGCTCAGCCAATAATGCCACGGGCTCCCAACTCTCTGCCTTAGCAGTTCTGTAGAGAGCTGCTTAACTTCTGCACCCCTTAGAGGAGCAGACAGGGCAGCCACTCACCACATAGCATCAGGCTCTGTTTAGCTGCCTCCCGCACGTCCTCCTTGTCCGTTTGACACACATACACCAGCTGCTCGATGCTCTCTTTGGCATGTAGCCAACAGGATACTGACATTACTGTGGACGCAAAGCCAGCAGCTTCCAGCTGGGACCTCTGGACCCATGTGCCCAGAGCTGAGACCCCTGGGGCATTTGCCCACATAACCACACGCCCAGGTGAGGCACAACCCAGCAAAACCTTGTGTTGTGAGCAAGGCCCTGATGATGGGTCCAGCACTGGCATGTGTGCTCCAGACTCCCCCTGCAGCAAAGCCCTTCAACGAGGCCTGCCTTTCCCCCCCACAATCTCCTTCCACTTCTCTCCCCTCCCATCTGCCAGGTGGACCTGCAGTTCCTGCTGTGCACTGGTTAAGGTGGTGGATCCCAATGACACCCAGAGGGCCAGAATTCCCCTGCAAAGTACCAGTCCCAGGGCTGCAATTTGCACAGTTGGGGACTAGGTAGAGCCCCAGCTCATTTGCACCCAGGTAGGGCCGGACTTAGGAATTTTGCACCACATGGCCCTTCTCAGGCTGCTGCTTCCAAGCCCCACCCCCACGCTGCATGTTCATGGGTGGGGGATGTCCATGTGAACAACGTGCTGTGCGCACCCGCAGTGAGTAGGGATGCGTGCACGCACGTGCCTAACACACCTCCACTCACCCCCCACTCATGGAGCAATTGGGGAAAACAGCGGTTGCTCCATGGGTGCAGATGAGTGGGGGGTACATGGGGATGCATGTGCGGCCATGTGCACGCCCTGCCCACACACCGGTGCTGTAAAAAGGGCCTGTGAGGAGCCACTCAAAGAAGAACAGAAGGCTGCTGCCTTGTAAACAAGGTTCTTCGAGATGGCTCCTAACATTCTCACAACACCCACCCTTCCAGCCCCACATTGAATTTTTTTCTTATATTCCTAAAAAGGGTTGGAAGGAACTGTCATTCTGAGGGGGAGAGTGCTTTTTATACCAGAGAAGCTCGAGACCATCACATGGTCTATTATTTGAATATGGTGAGCATGCACAACCCAGTTGTGAGAATGTTTAGAGCCATCTCGAAGAACCTTTTTTTACAGTGTCCTGTCTCTACTATTAGCAGGCATACAGCAGAGACAGGTGAGGGATGGGGACCCAGGCAGCAGGCTTTGGCTGTGGGCAGCAGTATCTGGCCATGCAGGGAGGAAAGAATATGGAACTGGGGAGACGCCGGTGCCAGGACTGCCGCCCCTCAGAAAACGCCACCCAAGGCCCAGGCCTAGGGGGGCCTTGCCCCAAAGTCTGCGCCTGCACACATGCAGATACAACAGAGGAGAGCTGTTGTTACCTTAAGGCAGCCCAGGGCTGCACAAGCAGCAATCCGTGTTTGCACCTCTTCATCCTCCAGCTGGTCCAGATAACACACCAGGGCCTGGGGAAATACCTGGGTCAGTGGTTCTTGTAATCAGCTCCTCCCAGTGGACAGGCTCCCAGGCAGCCCTCCCACCCCAGCATGTGGCAGGAACTTACCCGCTGCCGGAAGCCAGGACTCTCTGAGAGGCCACGCAGCTGAGCTGACACAGCACCGATCACCTTGTTGTTGCCCTCAATGAGCAGCGAGCTTAAGGCCTTCAACCCATCCTTGCGTAGCCGGCTCTCGGGCACATGCTTCAGAGATTTCAGCACCACATCCTGGTCATTCGCGTTCAGGTTCTGTACCAACAGTACTGTGGGGGAAGGGCACGATGAGCACAACAGCACACGGGAAGGGAAGGAAACAGGCCTGAAGGCTACATAGGGCACCAGGCATGCCCAATCTACACATTCTAGGGGTGCTAAATCAGGGGCTGGGAGTGCTCCCACTAAGCTGCTCTAGGGCAGCTTATTCCTCTGTCCAGCCAGCAGAACTTCACTCAGAAAACGCTTTTCTTTCCAGTGGCGTAGCAAAGCTGCTGCAGGCCTGGGATCATGTCCCAGTTATGGGCCCCCCTAAGGATAAGGGGATAGGCTCTCCGGGGAGTGGGGTGTTGGGTTTGTCTCTAGCATGGGGACAGGAACAAACACCAGCAGGAGAGAAGTTTTCAGAGTACGTAGGGTGGGACCAGCATTCCATTCCCACCCACTCTACAAGCGTCTTTTTTGGGGGGCCCCTTTGCAAGTGGCCTTAGTGTTGCTAGGAAATTTTCAGAGTGGGTGGGGGAGGAGCTCAGGCCACTTACAAAGGGCCCACTTAGAGTCAAGGGCTCAGGCTCAACTGAGCCCCCTCACTCCATGGTAGCTGCTACGACCCAGCTTCTTTCTCTTACAAAGAGGGTCCCATGGGGCTCAGTAAGGGTTGATTGCCCCCAAAACACTGATGTAAACCTGTGTGAGCTGAGATACAGTCTTCCCTTTCTCTGGCCCCCAGGGATCATTTCAAGTACCAGGGAAAGGCAGATTTCTAACATATCTTCCAGGGGCAGGAGGAGGGAACCAGTCCACCCCACCCCTCCCACTGTCTATTCTTGGCCGGTGGCAAGTTGCTCCATAGCACAAGGCCTGTTCTCCTTGTCTCTCTTTTCTCCCAGGATCAGAAGCGATTTTTCCTTGTCACTCTTATCTGCAAAACCTTTGGGGAAGTAGCTTCCTCACACTTCCTTGTACTGAGAAGACTGGGTCTTCTGTTCCTAACGAGGCCACACATGGGTCCCCTCCACTCCCATGCAGCACAAGAGCGTTTATGGGCCAGCTCCCAGCACTGGAGCTCCCACAGCCAGCCCTGCCCCAGCACACTCCACACAAGGCACAGGCTGAGACATGCTGGAGGCAGAAGGGCCCAGCAAATGGTCCCTGGCAGAGGGAAAGACATTGAGGCTCATGTGGAGGCCAGCCACTAGCTGCCCAGACTGGACTCCCTGCATCTCTCCCAGTGCTCAGTGGAGGAAAGAGACTGGAGGCAGGCATACGGACCTTCCTCTGCCAGCTCCAGGACATACACATCCAGCGTAGAGACGGGCAATGCCTCAAAGTGGTTCCAGTACTGGAAAATGGTGATTTGCTCAGCTTGGCTGCTCCCCGGCCGTTTGGGCAGCCTGTGATCCAAGATCTCCTCCACAAGCTTCACGCACACTGTCGGGAGATGGGGTAGGGCTCAGTACAGTTCCAGCATGGTACCCAGCCCATGGCTTGACACTGCCCACTAATGCTTTCCAGAGGGGGAGAAAGGTCAGTGGACCAAGTCAAGACTGAGTCAGGACTCTGGGCTTCTCTGCTTTGTTGGATAGGTGTGATGTGTGGATGATGGAGCTAGACAGGGTGTAACCGAGAGCGATGCACTCAGCACTGCCCCAGCGGGCTGGACTCAAGCAGCAACAGGGGTCTGGTACCCAGTCCTGGGACAGTGGTCCAGTGCTCATTCCTGGGACAGCAGAGGGGAGCAGGCACTGGCCTGGTGGGGAGGAGGGGAAGGGCAACGGTCTGGTGCCCATTCCAGGTTTTAAATGTTTTACTATATTGTGAGTCCCCCTGAGATGCCTGAGGCAGGAGGGAGTGGCATATAAATTGTAAAAATAAATAAAATAAATAAATAAAGTGATGACAGAGGGTCACTGGTCTAGCAGCACCCATTGCTGGGACTGAGGGCGACGAGGTAGTAGACTGGCACCCATTCCTGGGACAGCAGGGAACACGCACCTGGATCAGCCAGGCCCTGCTGACGCTCATTCATCCGAGCTGAATACTGGGAGCTGAATGTCTGCAGAAAGTTCTCCACGGGGCAGGTGTAGACGTTGGGGACAGCCACACAGCGGTTCCAAAGGGGCAGCACTCCCTCCTTCCGCATGGAGAACTGCACCACTGGGAGCACACACAGGGTCAAAGCAGCAGGGATCTGCCCCTTAGTCAGCATCAACCCATTAGCAAGAACTACCCCAGCCCAATGTCATAGCACCATTAGCCCCCTTCCCCAGCATTCTGGCAGTGAGCACTACCCTCCCAGACCAGCACCACCCCCCACACCTTGAAACTGGTAGTCAGTGCTGCCCCCACCCCACCTATTTCTGGCTCACTAGTCTGAGCTGGGTTGCCTCAATCTGGTACATGCCAACTGGCTGACTCTTGGCACTGCCTTCTCCAAATCATGCTTAGTACTTACCTTCCTCAGTGCTGCCCACAGCCCCTGCTTTCTTCTCGGTCAGCTGGCAGACAATCTCCAGCACCTGTGCCTCCCTCATCAGCTTGTCCAATGCATACATTTCCCGGCAGCGCAGGGGCCCGAATGTGCCCAGTTTCTGTGATCAGATACAGCGAAGCTTCTCAGAGGAAGGTCCCTGCAAGCCCTACCATGCCAGCATGGCAGCTGCTGTTCTTTGCCCGTCTGCAGCATCTTAGACCCCGGCAAGTTGGCAGCACTGAGAGCTTGGAGACATGAGCTCCTGCTGCAAGTGTCAGACCCCAGTGCCCGGTTGGCTGAATGCACAGGCACTGCCAATGGTGCAACCCCTGCACCAGTCCCACCCTGACCTATACACTCACCAGCAGTAGCTGGTTGCAGGTGTGAAGATGCAGCATGAGTGCCCTGTCCAGGAACTCACTGCCGGTGCTCATGGGGTCAGGGCTGACACACAGGCCAGTGTCCTCAGCAGAGACCTCACAGGCTCCTGGTGCCCTGCCCACGACCTGGGCACTGCTGACCTTCCTGGGCGTAGGGGGAAAGATGTGAGAGCCCTGGCCCTTGGCATCTCCTCTTAGCATAACCACTAACCCACCCTGTAGAGAAGGGAGGCAGAAGGAGAGGCTGGGCTGTCTCAGACCCTGTGCAGTATGGTCTGGGCCACAGCCTCTCAACAAAGCTCAGCACCCCCACCCACTGGGCTGCAAGGGGATCACCAGGCCCCACCTGGAGCAAATACACAGCTGATCAACAGCCACTAAATGGTACTGCTCCTGCATCACTGCCCCTGCCAGCTCCAGAAATTTCCCCGGTCCCCAGGCAGGGCCCTGCCAGTCTTGCACCCAGCACTCCACATATACCCTGGGGGGAGGGGAGACAGTATTGACCAGCCAGCCAGCCCGCCTGCCCACTGCTTCTAGGGCCCCTCCAGATGTGTGAAGGGGTGTGAGCTCCACTTTGCTAGTGGTGGCAGGGCTGAGTGCCTCCTCACACCTAGTGACAGGCATCACCTCCCCCCCCCCCCCAATCTCTCATAGCTAACAACTGGCAGCCCCCTGCCACCCCCACTCATTGCATCTAGTAACAGGGATCCTCCTTCACTTAGCAACAGGGAGCTGGCAACCTCCCTTACTCCTCTCCCCTACCAACAGGGCCCCCTTTCCTCCCACCTGTCAGCGCAGTTGGGTTCCTCCTCCCCCTCGGAGTCATCCATGTCAGAGGCATTGAGGAAGCTGAAGCTCTCGAGTGCGTGCTCCACTGTAAGGCTCATGCTGGAGGCGCGGCTCAAGCACACGCCCTGTCGGTGCTGTGGGAAGGGAGATAAGCTTGGGCTGGATGGGAACAGGTCCCCATCCTGCTCTCACCCCAGACTCCTGGCTGCTTCTCTGTGATTAGATGCCCTTCCCCAAATCCAAGGTCACTGTTGCTCATATGCTGGGACAAGAGTGCCACCCCCCAAGTCAAGTGTGAACCCCCTGCCACACCTGGGGGTTAGTGCAGCTAAGAAGCACTCTCCTCAGCACCACCTCCAGGCCAGATGATGTGAGGAGGGGTCCCCAGTGATGTAATGTCCTCTGGGTGAAGTAGCATGGCAGTGCAGTCAGGTGATGTGAGGGGACCCACCATCATCCCCTGCACCAGGTGATGCAATTCCCACCCCCTTGGACCAAGTGACGTGAGGGAGGGAACAGCCCTATGCCCAGAAATCAATTCCAGTTCCCCCTTTCTGCCATGTCCATGATTCTTGGTTGCCCCCGGGCCCTCCACTGGGAAATATGGGAAGGGTCATGGCCCATTCCTGCCATGCCCAGGAGATCCAACCTTCCCTCCTGACATATAAGATAACATGTGGGAAGGGCCTAGACACTGTTTGCTTCCCTTGTGCACCCAAACAATGTGGGGGAGGGGAAGGTTGCCACTTTTCACCGTTTGACATGGAGACTTCCATTTTGCATATGGAAGTCTCAGGGTTAAGCTGAGAGAAGTGGCAACCTTAGAGGAGGGGCTTGGGCACTGAGTTTGCTCCCCCACCCTGTGTTTAAGGTGATGTGGTGGAGGAAGCCTGGGTATTGTGCTTGCAGTCCCTTCAGGCTCCCTCCCACTTCCCCCTGCACCTGGGCCACCTCCTTCACTTACCAGGAGGATCTCCTCAAGGCGCTTGAGCTCCCGTTCGAAGGGATGCAGCTCTGGGAACTGCCCCCGGTAATCATCAAGGGCTGATCCCAGAGCACCAATGGCCTCCTCCAGTCCAATGTCCACATGCCTGGGCTTTGGCACTTCCAAGAAGCTGGTGGGCAGGAGCTTACCAGGGGCCGGGCAAGCATACAAGGCTTCATGTTCCTGTGGTCCCAGCAACTTGCAAGCTGTTTCCTTGGCCTGCTCCGCTGTAGGCTCACCCCCCTCCCGCTGCAAGACAGCCCTGTCTGGCACAGCCTCTTGGCCTCTGTCTTTGCTGGTCCGTGCATCCAAGGCCCTGGGCACAGAGTTTGTTTCCAGGGGCACTGGATCTCTGGTGCTGGAGTTTCTGGCTACTGGGCTGGGGTCCTCCCTGCACTCAGCCATGGCAGCATCCACACTGACCTCGCTGATATGGCTCAGAGTCCGGGCATAGGGCACGTGCCCATTGGGCACCGCCTCCTTTCGGGCCACCCCCTCCCCCTGCTGTGGTTTGTCAGTTGGCTCCAGACCCTCCAGGGGCTCTGTTTTCTCAGGCTGCATGAAGGCAATTTCAATGGCAGGGGCGGCAGCCTGCAGTGCGGGCTGCACGATGGGTCTGGCGGGGATGTGACGGGCACCACCTGACAGCTGTGGGCTGGAGGAATCATCTGATGACTCTGACGAGATGGACCAGGCTGCACCGTTCTCCAGCTCCTCCTGCCGTCGCAGCATGTTCTGGGGAGACCACAGCACATCAGGGTCGGCTCAGGCACTCTCCCACAGGACCCTGTCAGAGCCCCGGCCCCCATGACCCCATGGACACTCGCAGTCCATCTAGCACTGTCCCACATCCAGCTCTTCCCATGAAGCCTCTAGCTCCTCTCCAAAGCAGTCAGCATCCTCAGCCCCCACCCTCGTTATCACAGCAAGTTTGGGAGCCAGCAGGCTTACTAGGAATAGGTTGGGCACAGGGACATATACTAGTGGGGAGAGTACCACCCTCTGGGGCAGCCGGCTTCAAACCATGCCACTGCTTTCCCCTCCCCACCCCTCTCACTGAGGCTGGGCTCCCAGGGCAGGTACCGGCCACAATCCCACAAAGCCAGAAGGTGGGCCGGTCCTGAAGGTGGACCGGGACCCTAGACGGACAGGCAAGGCTTCCCTCGACTGTGTGAGGTCCAGGCAGCACAACAGCAAGGGCACCATCATCCCCTGTGCCCCAAGCAACCAGCACCATATGCTCCAAAGCTAGCCCTGGTGGGGGAACCTGGGAAAGACACCCTCGTGTACCCTTCCTCCTGTGCCCACAGTGTCCTGGCACAGGGATGGTCAGTTCCTGCATCCAGCCCTGGCCTTGTTGCTGGGAGGCTGAGCAACAGAACTGGAACCCCCCCACCCCAAGTATTTAATAGACAGTCATGCGTGGGTCCTCCCCGTGAACCAGAATGAGCTGACTCCTGCCCTTACCCTCACAGCATGGAGGACCATCATCCCCCAGGTACAGACAGAGGCACAGTGAGAGCAAACCAGCAAGGAACGGCACATTAGGAACATGGCTCCAAAGAGCTATTCCCAGCTCACTCACCCTTGAGTCAGGGATAGAACCCAGGAATCCTGGCTCTGATTGGCAGATCTCACATGAAGTAGGAACTGTGCAGAACCCCTGCCTCTCCTACGTCCTCCCCACACCTTTGTCAGGAGGCCGCCTTTCTCAAAGCAACCAGGAGCCAGGCTTCCTACTGTACCAAGCTCAAGTCCAACTCTGCCAGGTCAGCACTGGGTTCAAAAGGCAGATACAGCAACAAACTGAATCACAGCTGTGGAAGCAGATCTAGGGCTCTAAGCAAGCAGCTATCACACTACTAGCAGGCTTCAGGGGCAGTGACAAGTCATCATGTCAGATTACAAGCATGCCAGATGCGGGAGCCTTGTACTCACTGACTAGCACACACAGGGACAGGCTTGCACCCTCGCACTGGAGGACAGCTCCCTGAAGTGGTACTGAGCGGTGGGACTGGGGAAAGGAGGCACTGCTCTGTGGAGTCAGGGATCCCCCTTGTACAGACACTGTCTCAGCTAAACAAGCTGGGTCTCTTCATGGCCTTGAGAGCTCCCAGCGTGCAAGCTCCTCCAAGGGCCGGGGTGACCCACAACCCCATCAGTAAGTGTAGCCTCCTTTCCCTCCTCACCAAGAACAGGGGCATGCGGGCTAGCAAGTAGGAGACAGAGTGCGCTACCACTATCTCGGGGGTCTACGCTACGGGCTGGCACTTACATGGCCTTCATCCCATGGTGCCCCACTGCTGAGCTGCACTGAGGAAACGTCGCTGCATGAGCAGCTCCGTGGCAGCCTTGCCAGAAGCGTCTCCCGGAAGATGTCCAGCAAGGACCACCGGTGCTTGGCAGAGGCCACGCGTGCTGAGCTCTTGAGCAGAAAGAAGAGGCAGCCATCAGTGCAGTGGAAGCGGGCTTGGTGGGGAGCCCCTGGCTGCTGCTCAGAGCAGGGGCTACCACAGGTAGGGAACCGGCCCAGGTCCCTCCACAACAGATTCAAACAGCAGGGCTCCCATGCAGAACTACCCAATTGGACACTGACCCATGGACCATCTAGCCTCGTGTCCTGGTTCCAGCAAATGCCTGATCCCCTTGCCTGGGTGGGATGGGATGATCTGCCTCCATGTGGGTCCACTCTGAACTCCACAGTTCCAGATAATCTCACTCTAAAGCCTTGGCCTCCAACACCAACTGCCACAAGCCAATTTATCACCATGGAATAACCTATGGGCTCATCAGCCCCCACTGCTTCTCACAGACCACCCCACACATTGGAACTGTCCGCAGTTGTGGGCTGGCTGCAGCTGCCAGGCAGGCACATAGCTTGGGACCTAGCTGGTGCTACAGGGGAAAGGAGGCTGGGAGATGATGGCACCACACAGGATGCAGCCAGTACATGAGAACCGGAAACAGGCCCATCTCTCCTGGAAACAGAGAGGGCCAACCCCTGCTTTGCTGGAGTTGCAGTAGATTCTACACTGCCTGTCACAGAGAGGGAACCCACAGAGCATAGACAGGGAGGAGTGGGCACAGCCTGCCACTCTCCAATGAGTTGATCCACCTGTACAGAAAGGAACACAGCAGAAGATTCCACCTGCTGCGTTTTCTCTGGCTGGGGAGTCCCAACTCCACTATAGGGATTTTCCAAACTAGGGATGGCTTTGCACACATCAGCCACATGAGTTCTGATTGGTGGCTGTGCTGTCACAAGTAGGTAGAGGTACCCCAACTTTGGAAACATCCCACCTCCTGGCCTTAGCTGGGGGAACACAGGCAGGAGCAGCCTCTCTGCATTTAGAGGTCTCATTACAATTTGGATTGCACTCTCTCACCCTCAGGAGGAGCCCCAAGCACCACTTCCAGAGCACTCCCTTAATAGGTAATTGGCTGCCCCCACTGTGCTCCCCACCCCCGCACTCACATAGAAGGCCTGCTCCCGCAGGGAGGGGGTGTCTGGAGGGCTCTGGTTGTAGGTGGAGAATCGCTTGTTGATCGTGGACGCCTTGTTGACAGTGCTGGCCGAGGAGGGCTGGTCATCCTTGTCAAAGGGACTGGGGAGGGAAAGCACAGCGATCAGAAAGAGTGGTCTCACCTGTCCCTCATGTGCAGCTCTTTCTGGGGCCCTGGTGCTGCAGACCACTGGGCACTGGAGCCAGGACTAGTGCCCAAGGAGGGAAGGCCAGGCCCAAGAGGGTCCCCACCCCAACCTTCCTTAGGAGTTGCAATGCTCAGCATTAAACCCCATCTCCCTGTTACCAGGAGGAGAGGGAAGCAGAGGGTAGGCATGACAGCAACAGCAGAGGAGGTGGCCTGAAGTACCAGCAGCACTGAGCTCCGAGCCAGCAGAAAAAGCAATCCTGAGGACTGTGGGGCATGAAACAGAGCCCCTGTGGCACACATAGACTTTGCTACAGCCCCCTGTCTTCCCAGGCTTAGGGGACACCATGTCCAGAGCCCCCATAGGATGGTGCTGCAGGAAGATTCAGAGCAGACACAAGACAGCATTTGCCCCAATAAGAGCAGGCAGGGCAGCACCATCAGCCCAACCCTGTCTCCTGGTATCTCAGCACCAGCCACAGCTCCCCACTCCAGGAAGCGGGCACCACAGCTTCTGCCCCCCACCGCATAAGAAGCAGGTGCCACAGCAGGCATGCGGGAGGCCCAGCACTGTCTCACTCTGCCCTGGGCTTCCAGCATGGCAGTGGGAAGGGGCTACAGTGCACTCACTTCCAGTTCACCTCCAGGCTCAGCTTGATGGTACCCAGATCATTGATATCAACGGCCACCACCTGAGGCAGTGCCGCAAACAGGTCCTTGGTCTCACAAGAAACGTTCCCCACCACCACGTGGTTGGCCAAGCTCTTGAGCTCGGTCACCTGCCAGGGAAGGAACTGAGGTTAGTGCGGAACAGTGGGGCCCTGCCTCTCCAGGGGAGGGACGGGTATTCTGAGGGAAGGTGACAGGTCTTACCTTGATGGAGAGGAACTCAGTAATGAGGGGCAGGAAGACCATCTCCTCAGTGTCCCATAGTTGCTTGCCATTCACCTCGATGCGGCCCCGCAGCTTCCAGCGCTGGCGCCCATACCGCATAAAGATCTGTGGCAAGAGGAGCCACCCCTTAGCCACCCATTGGGCAGGGGCAGGGCATGCCTGGCTCTCAGTTTAGAACCAAACACCAAGCTGTTCTATCAGCATCTGTACTTTCCCAAGGCCTCTCTCAGAGAGAGGGTTGGGGGGGCCATGGTGGGGCTGAGTCACCCCTGCCCTGACAGGACGTAGCTGCAGCTGGTAGGGGACATACTCCTTCTACCTCTCAGAACCCCTCCCCTGCTCACAGGGGATTATTTATCTAGAAGCCAGACTCAGTTTTCCCTGCCCCTGCCCCAAGAAGCAAACCCCTTCCCTGCAACACATACTCCTCTCTCCACATACCTCATATTGGTCTCCAGCACAGAGCCTGGCAAAACCAGCCAGCCCTGCAAGAGGATCACACAAGAGTTAATAGCAGACAGTCCTCAAGCAGGCCTAAGGCAAAGTCCCACCCCATTCACTCCTTACAGCCTTCACGGTGTCCCTGCTCTGCTAGCCCACTTGGTGCGGGAAGGCCCTGGACCTCACAGCAGTGCTCTGCCCTTGGCACATGGTCCAAGGGTAGCTGTGGTGCTGCAGAGGGGCTGTGTGCGGCATGGGGAACCGGTACCTCTCATCTTGATGTGGAACTCGCCCAGCTGGCTCTCAAGTTCGCTCTCCAACAGGCACATGTTCTGGTTGGGAAGGAACGAAGAGCATATCAACACCATGACCTGTCAGCACCTCCCACTCCCCAGCCTCTTGGCAGTCCAGCTCACCTCTGCATACTCCTTGTAGCCCTTGCTGGCCTCAGCCAGGCTTTCACGGGCCTCCTTGCTGCCTGGGGATGCAGCTGTATAGGCCTTGACCATGTTGTGTGCCCCATCACGGAGCCGACGCTGGATGCAGTATGCCTCATAGAGCTCGTCTATCTGGAAAGAGCCCCAATGCCATAGTGAGGGGCTAAATGCATCAGGATGAGAAGCCTAAAGCCTGCTCACTCACTCCCACACACACTGGTAGGGGTCAGCAGACCCTCTCCCTCCACTGAAGACCTGCCCATTCTGGGAGCACAGGTCAGGCTTAGGTCTGGCCTGGGCCCTGCAGCACCTGGACTATGCTGCTTGCCCAGTCAAAGGTGAGGCTCCTCAGGCATCTGCAGCCTACAGGCCCCACATCTCTCAGTTATCACCATACGGCACAGATACCAAGACTGTGCAATGCTGCACCCAGGGGTGGCTGGTGGGTTTTGAGGTTGGAGGGGCAGTAAGGCCAGGTGGCAAAGCCGCCCGCGGTCCAACGAGCCTAGGGACGGAGCCAGGGCAACGGTAGGTGGAGCCAGGGCAACGGTAGGCGGCATAACCCAACAGCAAGGTGTTCCCAGGGTTAACATTGGGTGGACATTACATTACTTAATCCAGCAATTTCAGTTAGGCAGGTTATATTCACCTCCTCTGCCAGGTTTAAAAAGTAGGCAGACAACCTTAAACCTCACTTACAAGCAGTTTTAGCAAAAATCCACAAGACACAAAGCTTTTCCCAGGGCCCTATCATCATGCACAGATATATAAAAAACAGAAAACCACACATAAACCAAACCATTCCCACAAGCCCCCAAAGGCATCCCCAGCAGCCAAATGCCTGTGCAAGCACACAGGCCTTTAAAAAAAAAATTGGCCAGTTTCAGGGATGCATTGCCACCAAATCAGACACATCCAGACCAGCATCCCTAGTACCTTTACCAACAAACTGCCTGTTCAAGCACACAGGCTCTTTTCGGGGCTGCCTTCCCACCAAAGCAGGCCCCGAGTCCAGACCAGCAGCCACACCTTATCCCTGGCAGCCAAATGCCTGTCCACACAAACTACTTTCCAGCAGCAGGGAACAGCAGTGAAACAGCGAAGGGACCATTAAAAAAAAAAAAAAAAAGAGTAGCCACAACACCCAGTGGAACCACAAATTTACAAAATGGTCTCTCTACTCATGATGGGAGGGGAGAAGGAAAGCAGCAGTGCATTCATTGATGCATTGTTGCTGCTTTCCTTCTCCGCTTCCATGCATGAGTAGAGAGACCATTTTGTCATCATGCAAACACAGAGCAAGCACCCCTCCCCCCAATCCATCCCCACTCTGTCCCCCTCCAATCCAGCCCGACTGTCCCTCCCCAGCCTGTCCCTCCCCCCATCCATCCCCAGCCTGCCCCCCACAATCCATCCCCAGTCTGTTCC
>QEPC01009242.1:1393183-1414307 GCA_003113815.1 Sphenodon punctatus
CCCCCCCCAATTTACTCACTTCACCAGCGCAGCGGGATCCAATGGCGCGCTGGCTTCTCAGAGGAGCGGAAGAGCCTAAGAGCAGCCTGCGCGGCAGCTCCCAGGCCCCCCCGCGCAGCCCAGTTGGCTGTGCGGGGGGCTTGGGAGCTGCCGTGCAGGCGTAGTTTGACCCGGTCGCCTGCATGTAGCGCCCAGGTAAGACTTTTAGCCTTGGGCAACCCTGCAATGAAATAGTGCCCTCTGCAGCACTATTTCATTGCAGGGTTCCCTTTATTCGGGATGGACGGCGCTTCTAGTCGCCCATTCCGCATAAAGGGAGAACGTCTCCCTTTTGTCCTCCCAAGGCTTCCTTAGGAAGCCGTCAGGAGGGGGTGGGGTGAGTCACTAGTTGTGTGTGCGCACGTGCACAGACAACCAGTGAGAATGTCAGAGCCATCGAAGAACCTTGTTTGGAGGCACGGACCTTGGGCGGATTCAGACGTGTCTTTAAATCGCACAGAATCCTCGGCGGCACAGTGCGATTTAAAAAAACCCGCACTTCCAGGCTGGTGTGAATGCGCTGAGCGCGCACATTTGCACGTAGCCCGAATGTTTGGAGCACGGTTTGAAAAGCTGCTCGGAGCAACTTTTCAACCAGCACTCCAAACATTCGGGCTAAGTGGAAATGTGCGCGCTCAGCGCATTCACACCAGCCCGGAAGTGCGGGGTTTTTTAAATCGCACTGTGCCGCCGAGGATTCTGTGTGATTTAAAGACACGTCTGAATCCGCCCCTTGAAGGTTGCTACCTCGCTAAACAAGGTTATTTGAGTTGGCTCCGCACATTCAACGCGGTGCTGTTTTTTTTTTTTTAAAGTGTGTCGGCCAGGGCTCGGGGGCCAGGCAGTGAGTCCAGCGGCGGCTCCTGGGGGTGGGGGCATGGCCAGGAGGGGAATTTCCCCATACACCCTAGGGGGCGCACCGCTGCTGGCTGCACCATGGTGCTGGCACAGCTCTGCTCCAGGGGCCACTGCCCTAATCTGCTGCATGCCCTGCCTGTCTGCTGCTGGAAGGGGAGATAGGGGAACCAACATAATCTCTTCCAAGGTAATGAGACCTGCTATGAGCGCTAACTTGCAGGCCAGGAAGCAAGCTGGGGCTGTACCAGGCAGACACTTTCCTGGGCTCTGGGTGGGGAGGGCTCCAAACACCCTGGGGACAGAGATCATCACCTTGCCATTAGGGCCAGAAAGCTCTGAGAGTTTGAGCCAGGCAAGGGAGATGGAATTCTTCCAGTATCGGAGCATGACTGGGTCTCCTGTCCTAGGATAACAAAAGTGGGTCAAGATCAAGGGACACAGGCAAAGTGAGGTGTGGGAAAGGCAGGGTGTGGTAGGTTGAGACTGAGAGGCAGTGGCAGAGCTGGGCCTGTGTCTATGGGGAACCCAGGGTTGGGATGTGCAGCTCTGTGAGGTATATTGGGCATGCTACGGTCTGGACAGGCTGGTGTGGAATGCTCAGGCTAACTCTAGCTTTGATGAGTGCTTGAACTGCCTTAAACATTCAAATGTGTGAGAACGCGATCCCTTGCTTCTGGCCACAAAAGTTTATCAGGATACAAAGTAAACACACACCCTGACCCAGACTGCAGAGTGCCCTTACCCCTGTCACAGGGTATACAGTGGCACCTCTTGCCAACATAAAGGGGGCATAATGCCCCTCCAAGCCCTTTCTCTCCCATGGGGTGTACACCATCCCGAGTGGCAAGCCCAATATAAGCAGCCAGTACCTTGCTTGCATGAAACTCCAATCGGCGAAGGAATCGTTCAACTGACTTGACTTGCTGTGAAACAAAACAAGAAAGAGCACCATCAGAACTGCCCAGAACTCAACAAACAAGGGAGAGCTGGGCACAGAGAAAGCTTGCATCGGGCCAAAAGGAGAAGAGGCACCATAGTGTGGGTGTCTGCTTTCTGTGCAGTAAAGGAGGCTGGAAAGGGCATTTTCCTGCTAGTTCTTGTGCTTAAAGCAGCAGGACTACCCAGTAACCTTCCCTGCTGTATCCCAGAGGGCTGCATGCTCAGCAATCCAAGCCCTAACTTCAAACTCTCTGTCCAGACACCCTTCCTTCTCAGATCCCAGGCCTCTGTTCCCTGGTGCTGGAGAAGGTGCAATAATCTTCCAGGAAAAGCAGAACAGTGCATCCTGAATCCCCACTGGAAACCACAAGCCAAGAGACAAGCTTTATTCAAGGGAACAGACTGCTCTCTCTGGCACCAGGGCAACTCCAGATCCTACTGTGCTTCACCCGAGAGACCAGTGGAACAAAGGATCCACCTAGGCAGAGGCTGCCATGCTCAGAAAGGGTCAGTCAGAAAGCTAGTCTGAACTCCTGTGCTGGGAAGGATGACACAGGCAGGGACTCTATGAGCAGTCCCCAGATCTAGGGGGTTAACCCGCACTGCCATTCCCAAGCACCCTCAGGCCCTTACCTTATCGAGATCATAGAGAAAGCCCTAGAGAAGAGAGGAAGAGAGGGATTCAGAACAAGTCTCCCAAGCCTCATACATGGTAATGTCATTGGAAGCAGGGGCCACCAAGCTCCCAGAACTGAGAACAGCACCCAAAGCCCCAGGCAAGTGCTGGTAGGATTGGGACAGAGCTTGGGGTGGGGCAGTTGCAGTATGACCTGGGGATCCTGGGTTCTCCCACAAGGGAACCAAACCGGGCACAGGGGCAGCTCCAGCCTGTTCAGCTAGCATGTTCCTTGCTTCCCCTTATGCTTCAGAACTGGAAAGGTCCCCTGGCCTGGCCTCCAGCAAGGAAAGAGCATCTGGGGAGGGGGGGGAGAGGGGGAGAGAGAGCACCCCTCACTTACCAGGCGGGAATTCCTCTTGGACTCACGGATCTGGGTGTTCAACTTCTCCAGCTCCAGCTGGTGTACTTCCAGGTAGGCTCTGTTGGGAGAGTGGAGAGGGGCTGAAGCTATAGGCATAAGCAAGAGCCACCCCTCAGGACAGACACATGCTTCTTCCTCCCCCACAATGCCCCCTGAGGACAAACACAGCCGCTTCCCCAACTGTTGCCTCCTCAGGGCAGACACAGACTCCATTCCATCCCAGTGACCCCTTGAAGCAGTGAAGCCCCCCAAACCCACTCTGCCTCAGTCAGGGTATGTGCTGCAGCTCAGTCTACAGGGTGGTCTCTGGGGAGCGGGAACAGGCTTTTCTACCAAAGTCAAAACTCAAGCCTTTCAGGCCTGATCATGTATCTCCCCCCACCAATCCCTGCTCCAGTAACCTGTGCCAAACATCACACAGCAATGGTCTGAGCTACTGCTTACTGTCCAGCTCTGCGGAGGGCATCAGTCCAGAGCAGGGGGATCTGGGTGCTGAAATCCAGATATAAAGCTATCTCCTGACCTCCCCTCAAGTCCTAATGTCCATTCCAGCCTCCCTAGGCAGCAGGCTGTTCCCCCTTCTTGAACTGACTCTCCCCACCAGGAAGGGATGCTGACACATGGGATCACTCACGTCAGGCCCTTCTTCAGTGCTTCATACACCTCGTCTAGACGCTCAGGCTGGGGCACCTTGGGTGGCGGGGACTTGTGGGAGGTGGAGAACATCCTACTGACTCTGAAGCCAGACTTCCTGGAGACGGTGGGAGTGCTGAAGGCCGGGAGGTTTCTGCAGGGAGACAGCATGTGACACTGTGGGGACTCTGCAGGTTCCTGGCACCCAGAGTTGGGGGTGCAGAACCATGTCCTGCATGTAGAGACTGACACTTGCCATGCGTTACAGCAACCATTAACAATGGGGGAGAACTGTGGGACCCCCATGCATGCAAGACACAGAGTAGGTAGGGCTCTGAGATTTCCCCATGCCTGTTATAAAGCTCTTTCAAGCCATCATGACCAGCAAGTACAGGCAGAGCCAAGTACAACTCACAGTACTTGCTACCCTGGGTCACTCGAGGTGGTGCTGAGCTTGGCATGTGCTACTGCAGGATAATGAAGAAGGGGAACACTGGCTTCTAGGCTTGAATCCCAGACTTTGTGGTGTAGCCACAAGAGAATCTGCTCATTCCCTTCCTGCTGGTTCCCTGCCAGCACCATCCATGTCCAACAAAGTCCTGATGGCTGGCTCACTCTATCCTCCCCACCTGGCATGGGAGCACTCCCCACTCCTTCCTGGTACATGGTCGCTTGATAAACGCCATCCTCACCCCAGTGCCTAGAGGGATCTCAGTTACTAGAACAGAGGTTCCTGAACATAGGACAAGGTCACAATCCTGACTGACATTGGTTGTAGTTCGCACAGCTTCGTTGCTCTCTTAAGAGTTGCAGAATTGTATACAAGTCTAAAAATGGGTCAGACAGGTAAAAAGTATGGGAGCCACTATGTTAGAATAAGCATTGCCATTTCCTTCCATGCTGTATTGCTGGCATTATAGCAGGCATGGGAAAACCCCAGGCCCAGGGGCTAAATGCGGTCTGTGGCTAGTTTTTAATTTAGTCCCTTTCCAGTTCCTACCCCCAAGCATTGAAAAACTGAGCTCAGCGTAGGGAAGTTGAGATGAAGACGTGCACATAAGGATAGAGGATGGATCCATGGCACATATCTGTGATCTCGACTCTCCTTTTCCTGAGCGTACTCATGAAGCATCCTTGCCTCCAACTTCTATGTGGCCCTCAGACCTTGTATTAATTTTCAAAGTGGCCCCTAGGAAAAAGGTTTTCCCACCCCTACATTACAGAAACAATAAATCATCATCATCATCATATAGTCCCATCTGCAGTCCCAGGAGATGTCCGCCCCCCAGGCATTCTGTCATAGGGTCACAGAACTCCAGACTGGAAGTAACATGAAAGGGGCAGCAAGCCTGTTCCCCTGCTCTTGACCAGAGCCCCTAAGAGCTAACCCATCCCTGGCAGATTTTATCTAACCTATTTAAAAAAAAAAAAAAAAAACTCTCAGCAATGGGGACTCCCCAGTCTCCCCAGTTTGTTCCACTACTTTATTACTCTGAGGGAAAGATAATCACACCAGATGTCATGAAGTGATGCTGGGATACATGTAAACCATATGTGTAACAACTATGTAAAGGAAAATGTTAAGACAACATGTAATGAGACAACCAATGTAAAATGGAAACTGCTAAGTCATTACAGGAATGACACTGAGAAATCAGGAAAGACTTGATACCTTCTGCAGACACTAGCAATAGGCCATTGATTTGCAAATGGAATTCTTCCTGTGGACGTGACTGAAAGTACGGAGTCAAATCCAAATCCAAATCAAATCGTTTATTGTTAGCCATTCGGCCATCACAATATTAGATTAAACTAAAACATAGAACCAGCACTTTAAACAATGACTAAAATAAATAAAATCACCTAACCGGCAACAGAGGAAGAGTATACAACCATAAGCAGATACTATTCACAATTCTGCGAACGATAGAATTAATATAAATTTAACTCCATAGTCACAGTAATTATAACTCAACCATAGTAGCCGGAATTGATGAACAATTGGTAAATAATTCGTAAAAAACCATCATACCTATTCTTAAAAATCAGAACAGGATTCCAAAAGCCATTAGCACAGCCCAGGTTATAAGGAAGAAATTATAATAACCCCTCTGGGATAATGAAATACAATAACTAGAAACAATCTTCATAATCATCTTAAGAACTCTACTCCTAAATAAAATCTAGCTCATTAATTCGATCTAATCAAAAACATTTAGTTCTACCTGGCACAAGGTAAATAGAAAGTTCACACTACAAGTATGAAAACAAATATAATCAAAATAAATAAATACAATACAAGAATATTCAGAATAATAAAACTGCATAAATTTAGTTCCATTATCTAACATTTAACCCAGAATCACAGAGTCACCTGATGGGAAAATCAAACAAAGGACCCTGGGAAAGTACTTAAGGGGGGAGACAAGACAAAGAATGAGATCCTGACTATCACCTCAAGTAAATATCACATTGTATCAGTCAGAGAAGGGCTGCACCAAACAAGCTATGAAGTAAGGACTGATTTATTGGAAACCCTAAGATTTGTACCCAGCCAAGCTTTCCATTGCTGGCTGAGATACAGACTGGAATATCCTTGGACTGATTAGGGTAAGCCTAAATTTGGAGAATTTAAGTACAGATAGGAATGCTTTATAGATTTGGTTATTTTGATTTCTGCACTCTTGAGTATGATCTTCTACTGCATGTTTATTCATGATTTATTCATTAAACTTATTATAATGGAACCTAGTGTGGTCCAATGGAATTCCTAATCCTAACATTGGCCTAACACAGTTTGGGTTAATTCTGTGTTTGCAAACACAGGCGAACCTAGAGAGAAAGTGTGTGTATTAGGAATCTCCTGAGGTTAAAAATGCAACAAGAAGATTCTAGAATCAGTTCTAGAGAAAGAGCTGATCCAGTGGGAGCTGCAAGCCAGGGAAACTGAGTCACAACAGCCTAAAGTGGGTTAGTGATACCCCAATCCCATGACACCAGACATTTAAACTCACTTTGCACCTTGCACCTTTATTCCCTCTGGTTCTGCCCTCAGCAGTCACAGAAAGCAGCTGGGCACCATCTTGCCCATAGTAGCTCTTTACATATTTGAAAACTGTAACCCAGTCCCTGCTCGACCTTTTGTTTCTCGAGGCTGAACATTCCTGGTTTCTGCAGCCCCTGCATTTCACACTTTAGCTTTCTTCTGAGCCTTCCCAATTTATCAACGTTGTTCTTAAAGCTTGGACCCCAATCTGGGTCCAGTGTTCCCACTGAGGCCTAGCTGGTGCTGAATAGCTCATTTACTTCAAGTTGCTTGGCTTGGGTGCTTCAGCCAATGCAGCCCCAAAGGCCCTTTGCCTCTTCTCCAGCAGTGTCACTTTGCTGACTTATGTTGAGGTTGTGATACTGCCATCCCAGAGGTCCCTCAGCTGTGCTGCTGTCCAGCTAGTCACCCTGTTTTTCTTTGCTGTGCGAGACATCTTACGCTTGTCTTTACTGAATTTCATCCTCTGTTTCCAGTCCAATTCTCCAGTTTACAAAGATAATTTTATTTATTTATTTTATATTTATTTATTTCAAAAACTTATTACCCCGCCCCTCCTGCCACAGGCAGCTCAGGGCAGCTTACAACAATAAAAAAACAATTAAAAACAATTAAAACACATTAAAAGGAGAAAACCGATGAAACAACCGCCCCCTACCCCCCACCCATCACCCCTCTCCCCCACCAAATGCCTGGCAGAACAGCCAGGTCTTGCAACTTTTCAGAAAAGAGGGGAGGTCTGGGGCCAGCTGGGCCCCCACTGGAAGGGAGTTCCATAGGCGCGGTGCGGCCACCGTGAATGCCCTCTCCTGCATGGCCACCCGAGAAACTCAGGGGACCTCAAGCAGGGCATCCCCGGACAACCGCAGGGGCCGATCCAGGACACAGGGAGTGAGGCGGTCTCGCAGACAGGCAGGGCCCAGACCGTTTAGGGCTTTATAGGTTCAAATCCCTCCTCAAGACCCACCTTTTCCTTGCTGCCTTTCCCAATGCCCTCTAGTCTTTCCCCTTGCTCTTACTGTCAGCCCTCCTCTGCTGACTGCTGCTACCAACCTCCTTGCAACCAAGCCAAGCACACGCACCTGAGACTTCGCATCCGCCTGAATGTTTGTTTGTCTTCTCCCATGTCTCTCCCGCTGTCCCCTCTCCCTGTCTCCCCCTCCTTGTCTTTTAGATTGTAAGCCACAGGTAGGGACCGCAGCTGATTGTATGTTCTGTACAGCTCCAGGTCATGTGGCTGGCGCTTTATAAATGTTTAATAATAATAATAATAATAATAATAATAATAAAACCAACACCTTGAATCGGGCCCGGAAAACCACCGGCAGCCAGTGCAGAGAGCGGAGCACTGGTGTAATATGCTCCCGGCGGCCCAGTCCCACTAGGAGACGGGTCGCCACATTCTGCACCAGCTGCAATTTCCAAGCCGTCACCATGGGTAGCCCCACGTAGAGCACATTACAGTAATCTAGTCAAGAGGTGATGAAAGCATGGATGACTGCGGCCAGGTCAGAGTCCGAAACAAATGGCCGAAGCTGTCACACCAGATGGAACTGGTGGAAAGCGCTCCTTGCCACAGCCTCCACCTGGAGATCCAGGTGGAGCTGCGCATCGAGGAGAACCCCTAGACTCTGTATCTGGGAGGTCAATGGAGAACAGACCCCATCAATGATGGGAGCCACCACTTCCATCGCCTTACCCACTAACATCACCTCTGTCTTGTCAGGATTCAGCCGCAGTCGATTAGCCCTCACCTAATTCCTCACAGCCGCCAGGCACTGAGTAAGCACCAGACAGCCGGGCCTGGATCTGTTGAAAAAGAGAGGTACAGTTGGGTATCAGCATATTGATGACACTGTACACCAAACACCCTAATCACCTCGCCGAGTGGCTGCATATACACATTGAGCAGGAGGGGACAGAACAGAACCCTGCGGGACCCCACATGAGCGGTCTCGGTATGATGAAAAACAGTCCCCGAGAACCACCCGCTGGGTTCTTCCTGGTCAGGAACAAGCGGAACCGTTCAAGAACAGTCCCGCCCACTCCTGCACAGTCCCACAGGCACGTCACCAACATCTCATGATCCACACTATCAAACGCAGCCGACAGATCTAACAGGATCAGCAGGGTCGAACGACCCCGATCCATATCTTGGAGCAGGTCATCTACCAAAGCTACAAGCGCAGTCTTGGTGCCATAACCTGGACTAAAGCCGAACTGAGAGGGATCAAGAAAACCAATGTGATCAAGATGCCCCTGCAGCTTCCGAGCCACTACCTGTGGCTCGGCAGGATTCCAATTCTGCCCTCTTGTATCTATAATCCCTCCCAGCTTTGTGCCATCTGCAGATTTGATAGGCATCTTCTCCACTCCTCTCCCCAAGTCATTGTTGGAAGCACCATACAGCACCAGGCAAGAGAGAGAGCCCTGTGGAAGCCACCTTGCTATTTCCACAGGTGTCCCCGCCTAGCCCATATCTCCACACACTTCCCCAATGCCCATATCCTCCTCCTTGCTGTAACCTAACTCATTAGCAGCCGTGAAAGAGAGATCCTTTTGGGAGAATAAACAAAGGTGTAGATAAAGAATTTTTTATTCTACACCAACAGCAAGTGTCCCAGTTTCTGCAGAGAAAGACCAACAAGCAACTAAAAAAATTATTGTAAAGACAAGAAAGTACTGTATCTATACATTTATTTAAAAAAATACATTAAAATAAAGTCAATACACTAAGAATTAGAATATAACAACTCTATCTAACCTGACATTGTATAACAAACCCAATGCGTTTTGGGTGTTATACACCCTTCTTCAGGGGTGTTGTGAATGAATGTATCTTTAAAAACCAAGAGTTTATGCCCCATTAACTGGATGCATAGTTTCCAAGGGTTAAAAAATTTTTAAAAATCACCTTCCAGCAGCATTCATTGAGTTACTGCTGCCTCTAGTTCAGCTGTATGTAACCAAACTTTCTCCAAAATAAGTCCATAAAAAAGGAGAAAAAAAACAGTAGTCTCTCTTAATGTAAAAATACTGGTATTAAAAAACAAACCAACCATAAGCTACACACACAAAAGACTCTGGCTGACAGATACGATACATTGATTCTTCAATGCCAGCTATCTCACTGTCAGGAATTAGCTGGTGTATCTTAGGATCAATGAAGATTGCAACCCCATTCTAAGAAGACATGGCCCCATTTGGGGACATGACCCCAATAGTTTGGGAACTATACGGAACAGAGGCAGCCATATGCTGTCTGAATCTGTCATCTCGAGAGGTGCATTGTCTCCCCAGCGCACAAATGCAGGATGCATCTCATCCTGCTCATCTCAAATGATACTGCCAGGTATGACCTTAAGCGCTTCAGGTGTGACTATGAGGCTCTGGGCAGGAATGTGAAGGATCTGGAGGCACAGGTGGTGTTCTTGTCAATCCTTCCTATTGAAGGTAGAGGCCTAGGAAGAGAGAGACGAATTTTGGAAGTGAACACCTAGCTGCGCTTATGGTGTTGCTGTGAGAAGTTTGGATTCTTAGACCATGGCATGAATTGCTGGGGTGACAGACTACTTGAAAGAGACAGATTATAACTTTCAAAGACCAGGAAGAACATTTTAGGTGACGAACTTGTGAACCTGGTCAGGAGGGTTTTAAGCTAGATCCTAGGGGGGATGGAGCCAAAAGCCCACAGGTAAGTACAAAGGTGAATACTAAGGAGAGGGACCTGTACGATAGGTTGGGAACTGGGAGGATTGTGGGAAAACACAATAGGGCCCAGGGTAAAACAGGGGGAGGGTCTTCCTCAAGGTGTTCTACCCACACTCTTAAGATGTCTAATATTCAGAATATGGGAAATAAACAAGATGAACTTGAAATCCTACTGCATGGGGGGTAACTTTGATTTAATAGGCATCAGTGAAACTTAGTGGGATGAAGTTCACAATTGGAATGTAGGAATTGAGGGGTACAGCTTGTTCCAAAAGGACAGGCAAGATAGAAGGGGAGGAGGAGTTGCATTGTATGTCAAGAATGTGGACACCTGTATGGAAGTCTATAACACTGAGAGTGACAGTTCGGTTGAGAGTATGTAGATAAGGACAAAATGGGGATACAATAGATGGGAAACTATGGTGGGGACCTGTGTTCACTGCCTTTTCCGCATTGGCAGTGTAATACGGCGTGTATTAGACATTGGCAGTGTATTAGATTCCTCCAGGTCACTTTTGGGAATTAGCTCAAAAGTTCTTTACTCTTGTAACACCAGGTCTCTATAACAATATATACAGTCTCTTATAGGTCTACATACAGTTCTCCACCATTATACAGTCAGGGCCGGTCTTAAAAATTGCAGGGTCCAGGGTAGGGGAGAAATGTGCGGGCCTAGGGGCGCTCCCCGGCTCATGGGGTGCTCCCTGGCTTGGTCTGAGGGTGCTACCTGGGCCTGGGTGGAGGGGGCACTCCCCTCTGCCCATCCCCAAGCCCACAGGGCTGGCCTTACCATGGGGTGGTTCACGCTCGGAGCCCCCAGCTCCTGGTCACTATCTGTCCTGGCCAGGGAGTGAGAGAGAGGCAGAGGCCCCGCCTCTCCCTCACTCCCTGGCTGAGACTGACAGGCAGCGGAGGGGGCCAGGGAGTGTGTCCTCTGTGACCTTTTTAATTAATTACTTTGCAGACAAAATTGCTCATATTCACCACGACATGGATGCTGCCATTTCAACTGCCAAGTCAGAGTTTGGGGTTATGGAAGCTCAGCCTTGTCCTGTTTGTTTGGATCATTTCAATTGGTATCGTCCACCGATGTGGTGGAGATGTTTGAGGTGATGTGGGCAACCAGTTATGAATTGGCTTCTTGCCTGTCCTGGCTGCTGAAAGCCATGCAGGAGACGTTGGGGCCGTTGTTAGCTGAGGTTGTCAATGACTCCCTATGTGAGAGAAGGGTGTTGGATGCCCTTTAAACTGCAGTGGTCCAGCCTCTGCTTAAGAAACCATCTTTGGATGCTGACTCCCTTTCCAGCTATCAGTCCATCTTTAACCTTCCCTGTTTAGGGAAGGTTATTGAATGGGTGGTTGCCTGACAGGTCCAGGCTCATCTCAACGGTATCTGATTCCTGGACCTGTTTCAGTCAGGTTTTGGTCCTGGATATGGCACGGAAACTGCATTTGTAGGTTTGGTCAATGATCTCCGCCTTGAAATGGATGAAGGGAATTCTACCTTGTTGATCTTATTAGATATTTCAGTGGCCTTTGATACAGTTGATTACAGGGTGTTGTTGACATGACTGTGGGACATGGTAGGGGTGCATGGGACTGCTTTAGTGGTTCCGTTCTTTCCTGTCTGGGAGGTCTCTGTGGGTGGTGATGGGCGATTACTTGTCGTCCACCCAGGACCTTCACTGTGGTGTCCCACAGGGTTCTATTCTGTCTCTCCTCTTGTTCACTGTGTATCTGAGCCTGCTGTGTATCTGAGGCTCCTATGGAGGTTTGGGGTGAGGTGAATCAATATACTGGTGACACTCAGCTCTACCTCTCTTTTTTGTCTGACCCAGGTCCTGCAGTCCCGGTGCTCACCCAATGCCTGGCTGCTGTTAAGGAATACATGAGGGTGAGCTGATTGAAGCGGAATCCTGACAAGACTGAAGTGATGATGGTTGGCTGGTCTTGTGACTTGGAGGGGATTGGGACACCTGTTATTGATGGAGTCTGGTCCCCTCTGGTTTATTGAGTTCACAGCCTTGGAGTGCTTTTGGATACCTTGCTGCACCTGGGATACCAGGTGGCAGCGGTGGTCAGGAGTGCTTTTCACCACCTCCATCTGGTGAGGAGGCTGCAGCCTTTTCCTTTGGATTCAGATCTGGCCACTGTCATCCTTCCAGGCTTTCATTACCTCAAGGCTAGATTACTGCAATGTGATCTATGTGGGCATTGTTCAGAAGCTGCAGCTGGTGTAGAATGCGGCGGCTCGCCTCCTTTCGGGGACGTGTCGCTGGGAGCATATTGCGCCAGTGCTTCAAAACCTGCACTGGCTGCCTATAACTTTCTGGGCACAATTCAAGGTGCTGGTTTTGACCTTTAAAATCCTAAATGGTCTGGGCCCCACATATCTGGAAGACCGCCTGTCCTACCATGTCCCATTGCGGCCCCTACGGTCAGCTGGGAGCATCCTCTTGCAGGTTTCAACTGTTACCCTTGTCCGTAGGATGGGTGTGTGCAGAGGGCGTTCTTGCTTGCTGCCCCAGTTTTGTGGAACTCCCTTCCCCAAGAGGTTCGCTTGAGCCCAAGCCTAAGCATCTTCTAGAGGCTGTCAGGTGGGGGGGAGGGATACCCGCTTTCACAGGTAGGGAAGAGAGATTCCCTGAAGGAAGCAAGTAGGGCGTTGGTGGCGTGAGACACGGGCCACTCACAGTTCTGCTGGCAAGTTCTTGGAGGGAAGGTAAGATACCCATCAGGATAGTAGTCGGGCCACTGAATCTCAATAGAGATCAGGCCCTTATCATCATAGAGCACCGAGCAGAGACACTGGAGTGCAGGAAGAGGTAACTCACACTGTGAACAGGGGAAGGGTCGAACCCCCGGTGTGGGGGGTGGGCTTGAACACTGACACTCCCTCTAACTCTCTCTCTCTCTTGTTCACACTTCCGGGAAAAGTAAGGGAAGGAACACACTCACCCAGCAGGCAGGTCAGTACACTCCACACGCTTCCGCAAGGATGAAGGGCAGGGGGGGAAAGGGTTCGCACAAGGCAGGAGGATCGGGACAAAAGGAGGCAGCAAACAACGCTCAAGTCAGGGGGCCAGTCTCTCTGATCACCGGCGCTATGTGCTTCACAGCGCCAGCATTTGTACTGCTGGCCACGCCCCCGTGGTGTGCCTGGAGACGCTGGGAGTGGCGCAACATTGTTGGCCCCGCCCCTGGGCTGCGCGACATCTGGGAATTCCTTCCTGCGTCAGGTACGCGTTGCTGCGAGGGGGGGGGGAATCCCCCACCTCTGTAGGAGCGGCGCTTGTGCAGCTGGGTCCGGGGAGGGTATCCAGGTGGTTGGCCCTGCCAGGTGTTTCTTTCCTTCGGTTTCGGGGGTGCGGCCTGGCCAGGGAGCTTGTCTGTCTAACAGTACCCCCCCAGCGAGGCCCCCATCGGGGACCAGGCTTCTTGGGATGGCGACGATGAAAAAGTTGCACCAGGCGGGGGGCATGAACAAAGGTCGCAGGCTCCCAAGAGCGTTCGTCGGATCTGCAGCCCAGCCAATCTATAAGATAGTGCAAGCGTTCATAGCGAAGTTTGGAGTCGAGAATGGCCTGGACTTCGTACTCCGGTTCCTCCACGAGTGCCGGGCAAATGGAAGGAGGATCTGTGGATGGTGTGTTGGGGTGTGTGGCTTTTTTGAGGAGGGAGACATTAAAGGTGGGATGGATTCGAAGTCGCGGGGGGAGCGTCACCTTAAAGGTAACCTCATTAATTTGCTTTTCAGTGGGGAAGGGTCCAAAAAAGCGATCATCCAGTTTTTTCGACAGACGTGTGGAGGAATAATGGCGCTTTGAGATCCATACGTAGTCTCCCGGAGACCGTTGCTTATCTGCTTGCAGCTTGTACTTTTATCGAGACTGGGCTAAGGTGGCGTGTGCCGCTGCTTGGGCTTGCCGGATGTGTTGTATTAACCCACCGGCGGCTGGAATGCTCGTATCTAGTACTTCCAAAACCCCCGTACGGGGGTGGTACCCTTGTGTGACAAAGAAAGGGGAGTTGCCGATTGAGGCATTTGGGGCACTGTTATGTGCGAACTCCGCAAGAGGGAGCCAAGTGTACCAATCATGTTGGAGGTAGTTTACGTAACAACACAGGTATTGTTCGAAGTCTTGATTGACTCGCTCCACTTGTCCGTTGGCTTGGGGATGGTATGCGGTAGTAAGCTTAAGCTGTACATGAAGTGCTGAAAATAGTGCCTTCCAAAATCGGGAAACAAACAGATCCACGGTTGCTGACAATTTCCAGGGGCCATCCGTGCAACTTAACTATGTGTTGAATAAATAACAGGGCAGTTCCGTATGCGGTTTGCAGCCCCTTGCAGGCTATAAAGTGGGCCATCTTCGTAAAATGGTCTACGACCACACAAACTGTGGTGTACCCACGGGAAGGGGGTATATCCACAATAAAATCTATCCCCACTCGTTGCCATGGTCCCTGTAGTTTTTCAGCAAGGAGCAGTAACTCTCTGGGGGGCTGTCGAGGTACCTTGGTGCGTGCACAAGTGGTGCATTGGGCTACATAGTGCCATACATCGGGACCTAGCGTTGGCCACCAGAATTTATGTTGTATTCATTGTTGAGTTCACTCTGGACCGGGGTGTCCGGCCAAGGGTGCATCGTGATGGGCCTGGAGGACTTGGGTGTAGTAGGACGGTGGGACTACCACAAGTTCTCCCTTTTTTACCAGGCCTGCTTCTTCCTGATAGGTTGCATCAGTTGTCGGCAATAATTCGTCTGCCGTAGCCTGGAGAAAGTGATCCTCCGACGGGAAGGTAGCTGCGAAAACCTTACGATCCAAAAGAGGCCCCTGTTGTTTTCTCTCTTCCTGAGCCCCTTCAGGATACCGAGACAAGGCATCTGCCAGAACACTGAGTTTGCCCGGATGATACCGGATGGTAAAATAAAATTGTGCGAAGAAAAGGGTCCATCTTGCGTGCTGGGCGTTCGCTATCTGTGCTGTTTGCAGGTACGTTAAGTTCTTGTGGTCCATGAGTACCAAAACAGGGTGACGTACCCCTTTGAAGTAGTGTCTCCAATTTTCGAATGCGACCTTGATTGCTAGCAGCTCCCTGTCAAAGATAGTATAATTTCTTTCAGCTGCGGTCAGTTGACGTGAATAATACGCACAGGGCAACATTTGATGATGCAAAGGTTCTTCTTGGGACAGGACGGCTCCAATTGCCTTGTTGGAGGCATCTGCCTCTACTTGGAAGGACAGTTGGAAATCCAGGTGTTGCAGTAAGGGGGCCGACATGAAGGCTGCCTTCAAAAAGGTGAAACTGTGCTGTTGCTGTGGCCCCCAGCAGTAGGGTTGATTCTTTTTCAGGAGGTGGGTAAGAGGTGTAGTGATTTCTGCATAGTTGGGTATGTATTGCCAGTAGTAATTGGTACTACTGAGAAAGTGCTGTAGGGGTTTGACTGCCTTTGGAGGGGGCCACTGTTGGATAGCTTCAAGTTTGCGTGGATCCATCCGAATGCCTGATGGGGTGATGATAAACCCCAAGAAGTAGAAGTCAGGTAGAAGGCGCACTTTTCCAACTTACAGTATAGCTGGTGAGAGCGGAGCCGTTGCAATACACTGCGTACATGTTCGATGTGCTGGGGTAGGTCAGGGGAGAATATGAGAATGTCATCGAGGTACGCAATGACACAAATATCGAGAAGATCCCGTAATATATCATTGATGAAATGCTGTCGGAGCATTGGCCAGCCCAAATGGCATGACAAGGTATTCAAAATGCCCATAACGAGTGCGGAAGGCAGTCTTCCACTCGTCCCCCTCACGAACACTTACCAAGTTGTAGGCACCCCGCAGATCCAACTTTGTAAAGATGCGACTCCCCTGGAGTCGGTTCAAGAACTCTGGAATTAGAGGTAGAGGATACCGGTTTTTGATGGTCACCACGTTGAGGCCTCGATAGTTGATGCAGGGTCGCAATCCTCCGTTCTTCTTTGGAAAAAAAAAATAGGGGCGCCTGCAGAGGAAGACGAGTGGCGAATGGTTCCTTGAGCTAAAGACTCATCAATATATTTTCGAAGTGTTTCTAATTCGGGGTTTGATAACGCATAAATGCGTCCAAAGAGTGGTTCCGTCCGTGGTTGGAGATCAATAGGGCAGTCATAGGCTCTATGGGGAGGCAGTGCAGCGGCAGCCTGTTTGCTGAACACATTGGAGTAGTCCTGGTATTTTGCTGGTAATGGCGTTACAACAGACTCGTTGGAGCTGAAAGTAGCCCCCAATGGGGCTATCACGCGGCGCTCTTACAACAAGTAGTTCGACATAGGTCGGAGGTCCATCAAAGGAAGTGGTTCTTCCAAGAAATCTGCGGATTGTGTTTGCGAAGCCATGGAAGACCTAGGATGACTTGGAACAGGGGCGTATTTACTACATCAAAGGCTAGCTCCTCTTGATGTTTCCCAATGCAGCATGATAAGGCTTATAGTCTGGGTCGTGATGGGTCCAGATTTGAGGGGTGACCCATCAATGGTATGTACAGGCTCTGGGGTCTCCTTGAGCTCCATGGGAATAGCGTGGTTCTGGAGCAGGCCGAGGTCCATAAGGTTGCTGACGGCCCTGGAGTCCAGGAGGGCCCAGGTGACTAGGGAGTGAGCCAAATTAAGTTGCAAAGTTACGGGGATTCGGAAGTGGGTCCTCGAAGATATGGTGGTTGAGGGGAGTAGTTTTAGGTCCGAGGTGCCCCCTGCCCACCTCGGCCACTGACATTTCCCAACATTCTTCGGGGTGCGGTCAGGGCCGGGCATGCCTGAACCAAATGGTCTGGTTCCCCGCAATAGTAGCAGGAGCGGGCCCGCCGCTGTCTGTCACGCTCTTCCGGAGTAAGGGGCCCGCGTACCGCCCCCAATTTCATGGGTTCTGGTTCCGGGCTCCTGCTAGCCTCAGGGGTTCCCCCGACCCCCAACGGTGCTCTTGGAACATATGGACCTCGAGTTTCTTGCCTTCACTCTTGCCGACGCTCAGACATCCGTTCCTCCATCTGTAGGGCGAGGGACGAGAGTTGTTCCCAAGTGTCGGGTAAGGAGGTGAACGCCAATTGGTCCTTTATTTCGTCATTAAGGCCACATCGGAAAAGAACACACAAAACCTCTTCCGGCCAGCGAAGTTCGAGGGCCAGCTGTTGAAATTGGGCACCCAGCAGAGCCATGTAAAAATAGCATGTGAGGAGCCGCTTGAGGAACAGAAGGTTGCTACCTTGTAAACAAGGTTCTTTGAGATGGCTCTCAACATTCTCACAACACCCACCCTTCGAGCCCCGCATGGAATTATTTTCTTATATTTCTAGAAAGGGTTGGAAGGAACTGTCATTCTGAAGGGAAGAGTGCTTTTTATACTAGAGGAGCTCAAGACCATCATGTGACTATTATTTGAATATAGTGAGCATGCATAACCCAGTTGTGAGAATGTTGGGAGCCATCTCGAAGAACCTTCTATACAAGGTAGCAACCTTCTGATCAGCACATGGGGAGGAGCTGTTTGTAAACAAACAGCATTATCTCCCAGTCCAATGGGTGTCTCCTGCTGCAGCACTACTAGGAGGGAGAGGCAGGTGAGGGATGGGGTCTGGAGCCAGGGAGGGGAGGCAGAACAACTTATTGGTGGAGTTTATTGGGGGAGAAGCTGGCTCTAGCCTGTTGCCCAGCCAGGCAAGTGCGGGGCGCCAGCTGGCCACGTGCAGCTGCACATGTGGCACATGCCTTGGGCTGGCCCTGCTTAGATCGTCCCTGAGGTCAGATATTTCGAAGCTATATACAGTGAAGGAACTTGCCATGAGATGCTGATTGTAGACAATCATATTTTTCGCATTTCTGATTACTTCGCATTTCTGATGTGTGCATAGCTTGTTTGTGGTTTCTCATAATTCCAGTGACAATGTCAACAGCTGAGCAAATCATTTTCAGAACTGAAGCTGATAAAAAAACTACCTCAGAAGTACCATGACTGAAACTTGCTTGAGTGGACTAGCTTTGTTATCAAGTGAAAATGAGCATGCAGGAAACTTAAAACACTAAGGAGATGATTAAATATTTTGCAGAAAACGAAAGCAAGAAAGCGTATTCTTTCATTCTGTTAGTATAAGCTAAAAACTTCAGTTTTTGTCACTGGCATAGCAGTTCGACCTAACTATATTTCAGAGAACATACCATATTTGTATATGCTGCATATAATTTTATGTACCTAACCTATTTTATTTGTTGTTAATTTCACGCTTGAAAATGTTATAGTTGCAAAATATAGTGTATTCTAACTCTTCTGTATACTGTGGTTTGTTTTTTATTTATTTATTTTACTTCTGGGTTACCCTTGGGGCGGGGGGGGCATAATTGTTGGTTGAGCCAGGACCCTCCCCAGTCTTGCTACACTAAGGATCCAAACAAAAATCTTGAAGGACAAGATATCATAAAAACCTAAATATTCATAAACCAATCAAAATTTGAAACCTTATAAAAGCATATAAATACTTTAAAAAGAAGTAACTTAACACCAAACTAATATCATGGGACAATACAAAAAATAAACCCATGAGAAAATGAAGTCTTTGAAATTGATGTAAAAAGACTTCTTTTGAAAAAACAACAACAAAACCTCTTTTGGCAAAATAGCAAGTCAAAGAAGAGAATGGTTACAACTTATTTTTCATTCATGAATTTATGGTATGTCCTATATCATCACTGTGGGTACTTTAATTGTAAATGAAGAAATATGTATAAGGTTTTCTTTATATTATGTTTTGGGAAACTGTCCATTGGCTTAGTATGTTTTTGTAATTTTAAAGTAGTCTTTTTGAGCACTGCAAGAGTTCTGGATCTATTCCTCTTGATGTTACTAGCTTGATGGTTCTCTTTTTCAATTTTCCCATTAGCTTCAGTTAACTGTAACAGGGTAGCAGTGTGAGGTGGTTAAGTATTTACAGAATCGGGCCCCCAAATCAACTGTCTCACAGGGAATTAGCTTAGAATTACTTTATTATGCAAGTCTCATCCTTCAGGCACCATCTCTCTGCATTAGATGGTGTTTATACACTTGCTAGTTCCCTCTCTAGAGTTCCCAAGACCAAGTCAGTCTCTTGCACTCCAGCCAAACATTCTGCCTAGGACACAGTCCAGTTGACCCTTCACAGTCCTCTTTATACAAAGTCTCTAATTCCTCGTGAACCTTAATACTAGAATGAAGTCACCTTAGGTTCCCACACTCTCCGTACTTTTCAGGTATCTCCTCTGTCCAGGAGGGTGGAGGCCTGCTCCCTCCAAACAGGCTTTTTTCTGGTCTCAAGACCTAGCTAGGTTGGTGGCCAGCATACACGCCCTGAGTCCAGTCTGGAAGCCTTAGCCTTGCTGCTGGCTCAGAGGCTTTCTGGTAGACAACCCTCTGTCAGCTCCCCTCCCCAAGGAACCCTCCAACACACTAAGCTTCTTCCTCTGACCGGCCAAGCTTTATCAGTGTCTAGGTTGACTTTGCCATGCCCAGCCCACAGCTACCTTTGCGTCCTGGCTGGCCAGAGTCATATCCTTACACAGGTGCTGCTTTATTAAGCGCTGTCCTCCTCTCAGTTATGCGCCTGCAACTCAGACAGTGCAACTCACCTGCAGGTGCTATCTGCAGTCTCTTAAAGGTCAACTGCCCTATTAGGCTGCAGGCTGCCACAGTAACTCTGAGTTTTGTGTGATAAACTCCGAACTTGTGTGCCGGCCTTGTAGGAGCAGAGCGAGAATTCATGGCCGCCATGGCAACCATGGATTTGTCCCAGGAGGTCACCTGTCTGACCTACGTAGGGGGGCATACCCTCGACCTGATCTTCTGCTCTGGCCTTGAGGTGGGGGGTCCGGTAGTGGGGGAGGTTAGGGCGGTGCCCTTGTCATGGATGGACCATTATCTCCTTCAGGCCAGTCTCTCAGCGCACCCCCTCAGGAAGGGGAATGGGCCAGTTGGGATGGTCCGCCCTCGGAGGCGGATGGAACCTCAGTGGTTCCAAGAGGCCCTGAGGGAGTTAACCTTCAACCTGGACAGTCGCTCTGTCGATGAGCTGGTCCAGCATTGGAACAGCTTGTTGGGGGAGGCCATTGACAGGGTGGCTCCGAGACGTCCTCTGCCTCGGTCTTGTCACCGCAGAGCCCCTTGGTTTACTGAGGGGCTGCGGTGTATGAAACGAGTAGGCAAGAGGCTGGAGCGATGCTGGCGTCGGACTCGATCTGACTCCGACCAACTTCTCCATAGGGCCCATTTGTGGTCCTATGTTGAGGCTGCGAGGACAGCAAGAAAGGAGTTTCTTGCTGTCCTCATAGCGTCTGCGAAGTCACGCCCGGCGGAGTGGTTTCGGGTGGTGCGGGGGTTGGTTTGTCCGGCCTCCCTCCGCCTGGATGGGGACTTGTCCCAGGCCCGCTGTGAGGAGTTTGTCACCTACCTCGCAGACAAGTTTGCTTGGATTCAGAGCGACTTTGACGCTGGATATGGGGCAGTAGGTGGAGAGCATGAGGGGATGGAGGCCCCATCTGGTCCAACTTTGTGGGGGGAGTTTCAGGAAGTGATGCCAGCCGATGCGGTGGATGCCTTGGGGTCTGTGAGAGCCACCTGTTGTGAACTTGATCTGTGCCTGTCCTGGTTGGTGAAAGCCTCCAGGGTGTCAGCCGCCGCAGCCGCTGCCTGGCGCGGCGGCCCCACCGAAGGCTCCAGGAGCCCGCTTCACTCACCCAGAGCACAACGCCGCCTCCGTTACAGGCGCCCCCAGCCGGAGGCGCTGAAGGCAAAAGCGGCCAGGAAAATGGCTCCCGGACCGGGCGAGACGCCCTGGAGCCCCGCCCCCCGTTGCGGC
>QEPC01009242.1:1416444-1427248 GCA_003113815.1 Sphenodon punctatus
GTGTTAGGGTTTTTTTATTCCACATCACCCTTATTTATTTATTGTATTATTTATTATGTTTCTTGGTCCTGTTTTAATTGTTGTACTTTATGAGTGTTTTAAAATATTTTATAGTTGTATTTTTATATATATATATATATATATATATATATATATATATATTGTAAGCCGCCCCGAGCTGTTTCCGGAGGGGCGGGGTATAAATGTAATAAAATAAAATAAATAAATAAATACATAAATAAATAAAATTGGCTAATGGATTTGTTAACTCCATTGATATGACAATGAACAATATTTGTGTTTCCTTACATATGTCCATTATAAAAGAGTTGTTTTCCAGTTACTTAGTATCTTGCTTGTTTGGGAAGGAGGAGTATGTTTCCTTAGGTCTTAGCTTGGTACGATTTTTCAACTATGAGAATTTTTCATAAACTGTTTTTACAGCAATATTTATTATTTTTATTGTATCTATTTTTCAGAGAATTAAAGTTGTAATCATTCTCTTCCTTCTCTGGATTGCTAATTTGCCAAAAGAGTAAGTTTCCCCCCTCCCCCCCCAAAAGAAGTCTTTTAACAACAATTACAAAAGCTTCATTTTTTCATGGGTTTATTTTCTGTATTATCTCATGATATTAGTTTGTTGTTAAGTTACTCTTTAAGAGGTGTTTCTAAATATTACTCATCTCAAGCATTTTAAAACAATTTGTATAGCCAAGAATTTTTAGCTACATAGCCTGCTTGCTTATAACTATTGCCATTTATCTGATTGTTTTTAGTGCCAAACTATATTTCCACGGTGATGAAGCCCTGAAGCTTATTTTGAAACATGTTAGCTCTTTACAATTCAAGTGTTTTTCAGCTTGGAGTCTAATAATAATTTAATATTTGGCCATTAAACTCTGTAGTTTATATACGTGTTGTGTGCAATGTATTGATTTAAAAATACCGTCTTGGAAGCACAGATTAAATGTATTCTACAAATAAAAAAAAGGTAACAAGACGACCAAATGTCTGCAAGTGTGGCTAAATGGGGAGCTAAGGAGGCTATTAGAGCCAAAAAGGCACCTTTAAAAAAATGGAAAGCTAGTCCTAATGAAGAGAATAGGGATTGTCAAATTAGATGTAAAATGTTAATAAGACACACCAAGAGGGAATTTGAGGAGCGACTTGCTAAAGAAGCAAATAATAATAATAAAAACTTTTTCCAAGTACAACAGAAGCAAGAAGACTGCTAGAGAATCAGTTGGGCCATTAGATGACCAGGGGTGCTCAGGTACAAGAAGAACACTGCAGAGAAGCTGAATAAATTCTTTCCTTTGGTCTTCACCATTGAGGAAGTTGAGATGCCCATGCTGGACTGAGTCTTTGTAGGTGAAGAATTGGAAGAACTGTCACAAATAAGTGAGACTCTGGAGGAGGTTCTGGTAAACTAAATAGTAACAAATTGCCAGGACCAGATGACATTCATTCCAGAGTTCTGAAGGAACTCAAATATGAAGTTGCAGACCTACTACTGATAATTTGGTTTTACCTATTGCTAAAATCTGCCACTGTACCAGAGGATTGGAGGGTAGCAACTGTAACCAAGCCAAGAACGTGTACCTGAGCTCTCGCATCCTCATGAATGTCGTATCCCTTGTCTCTCCCTCTGTTCCCCCTTCCCTGTCTCCCCTCCCCCTGTCTTTAGATTGTAAGCTCTAGGGCAGGAACCGTGTCTATCTTGTTTTTTGTAAAGTGCCAGGTACATCGCTGGCACTATATAAATGCTTATAATAAAATAATAAATAATAATAATGCCAATATTTAAAAAGGGCTCCAGAGGTGAACCTGGAAACTACAGACCAGCGAGCCTGTCATCAGTGTGAGGCAAACTGGTGGAAACATTTGTTAAGAACAGAATTACTGAGCATATTGATAAACATGGTTTAATAGGGAACAGTCAACGTGGATTTAGGAAAAGGAAGTCATGCCTCACTAATATATTGGAATTTTTTGATGGTGTAAATAAGCATGTGGGTGAGGGTGAGTTGGTCGATATAGTGTATCTGGACTTTCAGAAGGTGTTGGATAAGGTCCCTCATGAGAGACTCTTTTGGAAATTAAACAGTCATGGGATAAAAGGCAGTGCCCTATCATGGATTGGCAACTAGTTAAAGGCTAGGAAGCAAAGAGTCTTACTTTTCACAGTGGAGAGAAGCAACTAGTGGAGTTGTACTAGAACTGGTAATCAAATTTGCACATGACACAAAATTATTCAAGGTAGTTAAAACCCAAGTGGACTGTTGAAGAATTGCAGGAGGATCTTGCGAGACTGGCGACTGGGCATTCAAATGGCAGATGAAACTTAATGTGGACACATGCAAAGTGATTCATATAGGGAAAAATAACACAAACTATATGTATACAATGCTGGGTTCTAAAATAGGGGACAGCAGGAACATTCTGATTGGTCTTTTCTTGGGCTGGGAGGTGGCTCCCTTCTCCCTTCCAGGAGCCATGGGGGGCAGCGGGAAAAGAAGGGAGGGTACAGGGGGAGGGAGCACTTGAGCTCTCTCTCTCTCACCCACACTCTGGGAGGGGTGGGGAGAGAAGGAACTGTGCTGCCACTGGGATGGATCCCCTTTGCCTGCTGGTTCTGCCATCGCCTCTCCCACTACTCGGTTTAAAGGCCCCACGCTGCTGCACACATTCTGAGGCCATGCCGTTTTCCTAGTATGGCACGCTGGTAACTATAGTCCCAGAATGCCAGACTAGGAAACTGAAACTAGAAAACCAGTTTCCTAGTTTGGCTTGGAGGAACTACATTTCCCAGCATGCCAGACTAGGAAAATGGCAGCCAACCCCCAGCACGCACGTGGGAGCGTGGGAAGCTGTCTTTAAAGTGCAGTGGCTGCGGTAGCAGCAGCATCGGATCATGGCGCTGCTACCACATGGGAGAGCGAGCAGGTGGATGGGGCGGGTGTGGTGATAGTTCCTCTCTGCCCCCCTGCTACTGCCACCGAGGGGACTCAGGCAGACTGAGGCTGGCCCCCGGCTGCCCCACCTTGCAGCTGGGAAGAAATGAGGGGCTTTCACCCAGCCCCCATGTGCTGTTGCACATGAGCCGGCTAGTGCAGGGCCATGTGCAACATACCTGGTATCTCAGGCAGGGCTGGCCCCCTCTTGTCTGTGTTACCCAATGTCCGTATCACACAAGCACACCACTGCTTGGTTAAAAAAAATTGTATTTATAAATTCAGGTTAATTACACAAGACAAAACTGAATCAAGACTGCAAGTCTAACAATTTGATTTTAAAAAATAACACAATGCTAGATTAACTAGAAATCCCTTAACTAACATGTTACCCTACTCACAAGTCCATGTCACACAGCTAGATATCTATAGCTGGGCCATCTTCTTTTTGATCTCCTATGCTTCTCAGTCCATGTCTCAGCTGGGTCTGGTCAAATGGGTGTGTGTCTTTTTGGTTTGTCTTTTAAATACGGTCTAGATGGCTTGCAGAAGATTCTCCCTTCTTTTGTTTCTGGGCCATTCCCTCAGTCTCTGGAAGCTACTGGTAAACTAAAGTACCCTCCAGTAACACTTCATCTACATCACAATGGTCTTCCCTGCCTGTCCTAAAATTTGCCGAACTTGTTTGGGGCTCACATTTATTTTCTACTTTCCAAACTTAACTTTGCTTTATATTGTCCCCACATACAAATTTTCCCATCACTGGACTCAACTTTTCTAGACAACTCCAACACCATCCAACTTGTCATGTTTTACATAATGGTTTCAAATTGGCAGTAGTAATTAGCTAGGCCTATAAAATGACGAACCTGTTTCTTTGGGTGTTTTCCAAATGCGATGGCACTGAGTGCCACCACACTTTAATTCTGCCAGGAGTGAGGACCCTCACTCTAGGCAGGATTTGGCCCAGCCACTGAACAAATGTGACAGCGGCCGGGCAGAGCGACATGTGTATGTGTGGCCGGACAATCCTGGTCCTGCGATGCTTAGAGCACTCCCCTCCCTGATGGGTGGCCATGACAGTCCATGAGGCTGCCATGACTGCCTGGAAGTGCCATAGACCTGGACCGGGGTAAGTGGAAGCGGGCCATCAAATGTGACTGTCTGCTTTGTCATGGTCCAGGCTGCCATAGCAGCGCTTAGCCACAGCTGTGACTTTGCTATGGGCCAGAGTCACAGCCCGGGCTAAGTGCTACCACAACTTGTGCTACGGCCCAGCTCGCCTGGCCCCAAGCCTTTTAACATTTCGGCGGAACTGTAAGGCCTGGCTGTTTGCCCAGGCCTTTGGGAGGGAGGGTGGGGAGGGGGGTGTTTAGTCCCCTACCCATTTGTGTTTGGTTTTTAGTCTAGCCCTGTTNATATTTATATTTAATATTTTAAGTATTTTTTTGATTGTTTTGTATTGATTTTATTGTATTTTATGGTTTTTAATGATGGAAGCCGCCCCGAGCTGCTTTGCAGGAGGGGCGGGGTAGAAATTTATAAAATAAATAAATAAAATAAATAAAAAACATCTGCCTCGCCCCCTCCCTTCGTACCTTCAAATCCCTCTTCTGCTCTGCCCTCCCCGACTCCTTGCTCTCCTCACCTAACTCCTGCTGATACCCTTCATTCAGTACAATCTGTTACCCGAGGTCTGTGTACTCATAACCTCACATGGACCAACGAGCCATCATTCCTGATGTAACCAAGCCAAGCACGTGGACCTGGGACCTCGCATCCTCGTGAATGTTACACTCCTTGTCTCTCCCTCTGTTCCCCTTCCTTCATCTCCCCCCTACCCCCGTCTCTCAGATTGTAAGCCCTAGGGCAGGGACCGTGTCTATCCAATTACTTTGTAAAGTGCCAGGTACATTGCTGGCGCTATATAAATGTTTGCTAATAATAAAATAATAATTAATAATAATAACAACAACAACATCTGATGGCTGTTTCAGACGTGATGGCAGCACAGATTCCCACGCATGGCAAAGCATGGAACCACCCTTTGTCTTGGGAGTGGGCCATAACACAATGGCCTCAATTCTGACACGGTCAGGGTGCAGCTTCCCATTCCATACCCAGTGTTCTAGGTATGCAACCTGAGCTATGGCAATTTTACATTTAGCTACTTTAACAGTGAGTCCAGCTTCTTCTCAGAATCTGATTAAGACACAGCTCAACTACCGTATGTGTTCTTCCCATGAATCACTGAATACAACAAGGTCGTCAATATAGGCCAAGACAAAGTTTCTGAGGTCCTCTAATAGGCAAGCCACAAATTTCTGAAATGTGGTGGCACTGTTTGTTAGTAATGAATTCATACAGGCCGTTGTCATTTATAAATGCAGGTCTGGCTCCAGGTTTTTTAGGGCCCTTGGGCAACAGAGTGTGAGCCCCCCCCTTTTGCCCATGCCTCTCCCCCACTGTAGACCACAGTACCCCCAAACCAGCCCCTTCCTCCCTGTCCCCATGCCTCTCCCCAGAACCCCAAAAGCCCCTCTCTCTGTCCCCATACCTCACTTCCCAGAACCCCCCCAAAACCCCTCTCCCTGTGCCCAATACCATCCATCCCCATGCCTCACTCTCCCCCCACAGAGCCCCCAAGCTCACTTGCACATGCGCAGTTCTTCTTCGAGTGGCTCCTCACATTCTCACAACACCAAGTTGTGAGAATGTTTGCACCATCTCGAAGAACTTTGTTTACAAGGTAGCAACCTTCCGCTCACTGCATTCCCCCTCCCAGGCTCCTGGAAGCGGCACAGCAGTGGCATGAACGAACAGCCCACCCAGTCCAGGTTTGGAAATTGACCAGGGTCCCCACAAAGGCCGATGGGCAAGTGCCCGGGTAAGCCTACCGCTGACGCCAACCATGGATAAAGGCAGTGTTTGGTTGGGCCTCTGGGTCCCTGGTGGTGACAATGAGGAGGGTGTTCTTGGTGGCGACACCGAGGCTGTGGAACTCCCTCTCAATGGATATCCATCTGTTTCCAGACCTCTCCTCTTTCCAAAGACAATGTAAGACCTGGCTGTTCCGCCATGCCTACGGTGAGGGAGACAGGTGATGGGTGGGGGGTTGGGTTTGGTGGGGGTGGGTTTTTAGCTCTACTTGCATTTTGTTATTTATTTTTACTGTTATTTATATTAGATTGTTTTTATATCTGGTATTTAAATTGTGAGCCACCCCGAGCTGCAGTGGCAGGAGGGGGCAGCAAATAAATCTAATGAAATAAATAAATAAATACATTTGTCAGTATCCCTTTGACTAAATCTAGAGTAGTTAGGAATTTAGCACCTGTTATTGGATTGAGGACAGCTTATTGCAGTTAGTTTTCTATAGTCGACAAAGAACCTTATTGTCCCATCTGGTTTAGGATCTAAAACAACTGACCTTACCCATGAACTACTGGAATGTTTGATAACCCTGAGTTGCAACATCTCATCTACTTCTCTACAGATCTGTAGTTGGACCCTGTCCGTAGTTTAGAAAGGTCCTGTAGCAACAGGCTTATAGATTCCTGTGTCAATCTTATAAACTAGCAAGACAATCTTCCCCGGCTTGCTAGAGAAAACTTTTTAAATTGCATTCAACTCTGTTGAAATGCTAATTTCTTCTAGAAGAGTATCAAGCTGCTCTTTTTGGCTGGCCCATCCCCTTCTGCCATAGAACACACCATGTGAACTACAAACTTCCATATGTGATAAGCTTTAATCATATTAACATGGAATTCCTGTGCCTCTGCTCTAGGATTTGGCTTGTTTACCAAGTAGGTAACAGCAGTCTTGCACCCCAATATCTGGTAAGGACCTTACTGTGAGGCCTGACCCTCATGTTTATTCAAAGACCTCATGACCAAAACTAAATCTCCCAGCTGATGCACCCTGTCTTTAGTAGGCCTGCTCATTTTTTCCATTGATTCTTCCTGAGAATCAAGTTTCTCGCACAACCACCCCCACCCCCCCAAAAAAAACTGCACATGCACAAAGTGGCTGCCGGGAAGCAAACCCCTTTTCCAAATGTGCATGCAATGCCCTTTTCCAAATTGGCGCTGACGGCATCACAAGTATTGACTTTATCCACACTGCTCATGATTTTATAAACTTGTATCGTATCCTCTCCTTAATCGCCTCTTCTCCAAGCTAAGCCCTCCTCAACTCCTTGGAGATTTTGGACAGCCTTCCTGCCCCTGAGGATTTATGGACACCAGGTCAACCCCCCTTCCCGGATGGCTTCCCCCACATCTTTAGCCTGCTATTAAACCCCAGGCCCCGTCCACAAATCTTGCCCCCCTCGGAGATTCTCAGCAGCCTCCCCCCTTTGCCAGATTTTGGGACACCAGGTCAACGCCTCTCCTGGATTTCAGGACATTAGGTCAACCCCTCTCTCAGGAGGGATGCTTGCATGTGCTCCGTTCCCCCACCCAGAGAATGCCAGCTTGTTCCCCCCCATTCTGCCACACCTGACGTGGCGGGGAGGCAAGGTCAACCCATCTCCTGGGCCACTCAGCTCCCACTGCTAAGTTGGATACTTTTCCAGCAGAAAGTTTCCCCCTTCCTGGGCTGGATTATTCCCCGCTCCATTCGTGCCTTTGAGTTGGAAAGGAGGCCAGGTCAACCCCTCTCCTAGCAAAGGGGTGAGGAAGGGGAATAGGTGTCGGAGCCCATCCCAGAGCGCAACTTGCCTGTCCGTCTCCCCCTGGTGAGCACCCTGAGCCTTCTACCATGCAGTGGGGGCATCCAACAGGGCTTCTCCCCCTTCATCCTGGAAGAGGGAGGGAGTGAATAAGGAAAGCCCAGACTGAAGTGTGTGGAGGATGGACTTTCAATAGATTTCAGCACGAGAGCTGCTCTGCTACATACAAAACCGACTACATAAATTTTAAGCAGGTAGTGTCAGAAAAGTTACCACTGGGATAACTGGCTTGTGGTGGCCAAGCACTCATAGTGACGTTGCTTTTTGATCCTTCAGTGTTGGCTCTTATCACTGTGAAGCATAATTCACCAAATGTTGGATTGTTTGCCCACTAACAGGGAAATAGAGTTTACTTACCAGTAACTCTGTTCTTCGAGAAAGAGCCGCGTATTCTCACTATTGGGTACTCACTTCCTGCTCCGCAGGTACCGGAAAACCTCTTGTCAGCAGTTTCCAGGCAGAAGATGGCCTGGAAAGATCTAGAACAAGGTGAGGGCTCCGTCCTTCCGTCCCCCCTCCCGCTTGGAGAAAAGCGTGGGCTCCAGATCACACAAGTCTATAAAAGGGCCTCGCTGTCTCAGTTCCTTCCAAACCCGTCCCTGGTAGACCCAACAGGGTACAGAGGGGAAGGTGGGCGGGTCCTGAGAATACGCGGAGCTCTCTCAAAGAACAGAGTTACTGGTAAGTAACCTCTATTTCTTCTTCGAGGATCTCCGCGATTCTCACTATTGGGAGAGTGAGTAGCAGTAAAAAGACGTACCTCAGGTGGAGGGAGTCAAGGAGGTTAGTCAAAGATGGAGTGTAAAACTGCTCTGCTCACTCCCAAGTCTATTCTGGCTGCCAGATCTAGAAAATATTGCTTGGTGAAGGTATGCACTGAGGACCATGTGGCAGCCTTGCAAATGTCCTGGAACTCCACGGAAGTTGGCAATCGATGAGACGACTGCCCTGGTGGAATGAGCATGAAGATGAGGGGGGGAGGTCTTGCCCGCCCGTTCATAGCACCTCCGAATGCATAGTAGGATCCATTTTGAGAGTCTCTGGGATGTGATCCTAACTCCAATTCGTTGGCCCCCATAGGAAATTAATAAAGCATCAGAAGCTCTGAAGGAACGAGTGTGAGTGATGTAAAAGGATAGTGCCCGTTTGACATCGAGTGTGTGGAGAGTCCGGTCCGCTGAGGATGAATGTGGCTTTGGGAAGAAAACAGATAAGGAGATGGTTTGGTTTAAATGAAAGGGGGAAACCACCTTGGGGATGAAAGAAGGATCCGTTCTGAGGTCTACCTTGTCACGGTAGAAAATGGTGTAAGGAGGAGAGGCCCGCAGAGCAGAGAGTTCCGAAACTCTCCTTGCAGAGGTAATAGCCAGCAAGAAAGCTGTTTTAATAGAGAGGTTCTCTAGAGATGAGGATGCTATAGGCTCGAAAGGGGGGGCCCATCAACTTGCTCAAGACAAGATTAAGATCCCACAGCGGGGTAGGGTGGGAGGAGGGAGGGAAAGAGTTGACCAACCCCCTCCAAAAAGTTCTCATGAGGGGAGGAGAGAAAAGCGTGTCCGTTCCAGGTGGGCGTAGTCGAGAGGAGAGTGCAGCGAGGTGTACCTTTAAGGATGAGATGGAGAGTCCAGACTCGTGAAGGTGCAACAGGTATCGAAAGACGTGGTTCATGGTTACATTGTTCAAATTACAGGGCAGAGAGGCACAGCAAGCCGAGAAACGGGTCCACTTAGTTGTATAGCAGGATCGTGTAGAGGGACAACGGGAGTTGAGCAGAATCTGTGCAACCTCTGAAGAGGCATCGAGCATTACAGCCTGATTAACTAAGTGGAGATATAGAGCGATCATAAGTCGTGGTGAAGGACAAATCCTCGTTCTGAGAGAGAATGTTGGGAAGGAGAGGGAGGGCCACTACGTCGACTGAGATGGCCCGAAGAGTCTGGTACCAGGATTGTCGGGGCCAAGCTGGAGCTATCAGAATGACGTGAGCACAGTCGACTTGAATTTTGTGGAGAACCCTGTACATCAAGGTAATGGGCGGAAAAGCATAGAGCAAGGGCCCCTTCCAGGAGATGGCGAAGGCGTCGGAGATTGAGCCCTATGCTTGGCCCGCCCTGCTGCAAAAGTTGTGGAGTTTTGCATTCTCTTGAGAAGCAAAGAGATCTATAGATGGCGTGCCCTATAACCGAAAGAGATCGGCCAGGACAGAGTCGTTGAGTGCCCACTCGTGTTGGTCGGATGATCTGCGACTGTGCTGGTCTGCCAGGGGTTGTCCTGTCCCACTAGGTGAATGGCGTGTAGGTGTATGCTGTGGCGGATGCACCACCCCCAGATGGCCTGGGCCTCTGGGAAGAGAAGCATGGATCTTGCTCCGCCTTGTTTGTTGATATACCACATCGCTGTGGTGTTGTCCATGAGTATTAGAACATTTAGACCTGCAATGTGGTTGAGGAGGGCCGTAAGAGACCAACGAATGGCCCTGAGTTCGAGAAAGTTTATGTGCATGAGTTTCTCCTCTTGGGACCATAGGCCGTGAACTCTGATGTGATTCATGTGCACACCCCAACCTGTGAGCGAGGCATCGGTCGTGAGCGAGACCTGTACTTGAGGGGGATTGAATGGCATGCCCGTCAGTAGGTGGTGCAGGTCGATCCACCAGAGGAGGTCGTTGTAGACCTCGGGACGGATGGTCATATGCATCAAGAGTGGGTGAAGGGTGGGGTTGTAGGCACATGCGAGCCATTGATGTAGCGGCCAAAAATGCAAATGGGAATATGGGATCACAGCTGTGGTAAGCTGCCATCAGCCCCTGTAGGCGGAGGAAGAAGTGTACAGATTTCTTGGGTTTCGTTTGTAGAAGTAGTATGGTCGATACAATGTCGTGGAATCTGTCCATGGGTAGGAAAGCTTTTATCTGTAGGCAGGGCCGGCCCCAGGCATGTGCCACATGTGCGGCTGCACATGGCCCCGCCACCAGCTGGGGCCCCGCACTTGTCTGGCTGGTCAGCAGGCTGCAGCCAGCTTCTCCCCCAAAAAGTGATTCTTCCTCCCCTCCCTGGCTCCAGACCCCATCCCTCACCTGCCTCTGCCTTCTAGTAGTGCTGCAGCGGCAGCAGCAGCA
>QEPC01009242.1:1436544-1451174 GCA_003113815.1 Sphenodon punctatus
GGGGGGGGGGGGCTGGAGGAAGAGGCTTAATAGCAGACTAAAGACATGAGGGAGCTGTCTTGTGTCCAGGGACCTGTCTCTGACTGTGGATTGTACAGTACCAGGTACATTGCTGGCATATAAATAATAAATAATAATAATAATAATAATAATAATAATAATCCCTGTGAGAAAAAGCAGATCCCGGAGTCCTGGAAGACCACTGGTGCAGTGAGTACACAGGGTCCAGAGGCCCCGGCTCTCGGGAAGGGGCGGTTGGGTACTCCCCCTGGCAATCCCCATGAAGAGGTCCTCAAAATAGTGCGGTTGTGGCTAGACAGGCAGGCTAGTTCCTGGCCAAACGTGCTGGTGCTTTTTGTAGGGGGACAGGGAGTCCCAGGGACCCAGCATCAAGCCAGTATGCAAGGGGAGGACCCCAGTGAGGGGGATCAGAGGGTCCCCAGCATATGCCCAAGAAGGATAGGTGACCTAGCCCCTTATGCAAAAGTGACAATAGGTCACGGAGCAGGGACTCCTGGCCTCTTCCTCCCACTTGTGAACATGCCGTAGTCTTCCCCCACTCCTCCCCAATATGGGCAATGGTAAATGATGCAGGGAGCATTCTAAGGGATCTCACAAAAGAGTCAGGAGATCCCATAGCTGGGGGGGGAGACATAAATCTATCCACCCATAAAGGAAATCTATCCACCCATAAAGGAAAAAGAGGAGATCCCCTTCCCCCTCCTCTCTGAAACCATCCCTGGACAGTTCCTCCCCCAGATTGGATAAGGAGGAAGGAAAACTATCTGACTACACCCCAGACAAGCCAGGAGAGCCCCTGAGGGTCAGGCTCGGCTGAGGGGGAGGGGTTTCCCAAGGATCCCCTGGATAGAAAGAAAGAGGTAGCCCTCAGGAAAAGCACTGAGGTTTCCTCACTGGCCCCGAGCCCCACAGTTTCAGCCCCTTGCTTCTGTAGGGCACTGTACTTGTGGACTTTGGATGTGGGGGAGAAAGCGGAGCCCAAGGAATTGGAAGGACAGTTTAAAAAAACTAGCCTTGGCCTCAGATGCCTCACTGGACACTGCACACTCTCAGCTCAATGCAGAGAAACACCTGTCAGCGACCATTCACTACCTGGAATCCCACGGCTTCATAGTCAACTGAGAGAAAAGTCACCTGATAGCTTCTCAGTCACTGGTACATCTAGGGGTTCTACTGGACATGAAATTCGACATGGTTTTCCTCTCTCAGGAGAGGTAAGTGAAGCTTCTCAGTATGTTGAACCATCTTCAGTCAGCGAACAGGTCATACTTTATGTTCTCCGCACCGAGATGAGAGCATTGAGCAAATGTCATTGCTTGGTGCTCAGTCTGGCTCAGACCCTGGAAGGTCTACTTCTTGTCCAAATCAGTTCTGGCTGGTGTTCATTTCTGGGGGCTGGAGGAAGCTCTTTAGAGAGGCTATGGATAAGATGCTCCCCACAGAGTCCCAAAAAAGAAAGAGCTGCCTCTCAATCTGTCAGCAACGAACCCAAACAGTCCTTTCATCCCCATTCATATTTTAGGGGCCACCAACCCCTAAAGAGAGCAATGTGCTGACCAATACAGAGGGCAGCATTGACAAGGAACATACAGTCAGTCCTCTTTCGAGAGAGAGCAGTCCAGTGGGAAGCAGACAAGATAGGGGGTAGGTTGCAGCTGTATGTTGAGCAGTGGGCTGCTTCCTCCTTGGATGCTTGGGTCAAGGAGACTATCTCCCTGAGAGACCGTTTCGTACTGTAGGGCCATCCAACACCTCATGGATAGCGGGGTCATAGAGGAAGTATCCCCAACTTGGAGGCATTGTGAAGTGTACTCTTTTTATTGTACAGTTCCCAAAAAGAAAGTGAACGCGAGAGCTATCCTAGACATCAAGGGCGCAATCCAGCTCCCACTGAAGTTAATGGCTAAACTCCCATTGACTTGTATGGAGCTGGATTGTGCTCCAAGTCTCTGAACAAGAAGTACAGGAGATTCAAAATGAAGACCCTTCAATTCATCATTGAAGTCCTACAGCTGGGAGACTGCCTAGCATCAAATCAACCTGAGAGAAGTCTACCTTCATGTCTTGGTTCGACCATCACATTGACAGTTTCTTTTATTTGTTTATGGAGAAAGGTATTATCAGTTCAGGACTCTCCTGTTTGGCCTGTCATTATCTCCAAGAGTTTTTACAAAGATCCTAGTGGTCCACCTTCAAGAAAGGGGAATTCATGTGTGCCCTTTTCTCGACAACATTCCTGTTAGGTCTAGTTCAAGAGCCCAAGCACAGAAACAACTGTCAGCGACCATTCACTACCTGGAATCCCACGGCTTCCTAGTCAACTGAGAGAAAAGTCACCTGATAGCTTCTCAGTCATAGATACATCTAGGGGTTCTACTAGACATGAAATTGGACAAGGTTTTCCTCTCTCAGGAGAGATAAATGAAACTTCTCAGCATGTTGAAGCATCTTCAGTCAGAGAACAGGTCAGATTTGATGTTCTCAGCCCAGGTCTTAGCGACCTAGTGTCATGCCTGAACGTTAGTGACAGACACGCATGCACCTGCGACCACGACAGAATGCACTTCAACCATTCCATAAAAAGATTGCTACATGGACTCATTGCCTGGTGTCTCTGTCGCGAAAAATGAAAGAGAGTCTGGGAAGGTGGACAGTACCAGGTAGAATCTCTATAGGGATGCGTTTGAGAAATCCTCCCAAGTTAGTCCTAACCATGGATGTGAGCAGCCTCAGTTGGGGGACACATCTAGGATCCAGTTCTTCTTGAGGTCTCTGAAAGAGAGAATGTACCAAAAAACCCTCTTGGAACTGAAGGCAATTCAGCTGGCCATGACTAGATTTACCTCCTTATTGACAAACCAGCATGTTCCAATTCAAACCGACAGTACAGCAGCAATGTCATATCAACCATCACAGAGAATCCAAATCACGGTCTTTATAGGAGGAGGCATAGACGCTCTTCACATGGGCACAGGGTCACCTACCCTCAATAAAGGTGATTTGTAGTGCAGAGGCCTTGAACATACAGGCAGACTGGCTAAGCAGGCAGAAGGTGGACCCAGGGGAATGGTCCCTGGATCTCCAACGCTTCCAGATGATAGTTTGGCACTTTGGTCATCTGACTATGGATTTGTTTGCCTCCAGCAACAAGGTTCCCAGCAAGAATGACTGATCCAAGAGCAGCAGAAGTGCAGGCTTTGTCTCTGGTACACTGAGTTTTAATCTGCCTTAGCTCTTGATTCATAGAGGCAGTGAAAAGGAGCTCCTTGTCAAAGTGCAGGTTTTCTACCACTACTGGGCCTCTGTGAAAAAGCCCAAAGAGCGGAGCCATGCACACCTGTGGATGGTAAACCCTGCTGCCATACCATGAGCTCCTGAGACTGTAACATCATACGAGACCCAAGTGAGAATGGCGAGATAATTCCAGCTCATCATCCACAGCAGGTCTCAACTATTCACGACCCTTTCTGGGAGTTTGTGCAACACTGATTGTCCCATAAGATGCAGTTAAAGTGGACGACAAGGTAAGCAGGTAACTCCTCATCCCCACTCCCAGTCTCACCTTATAATTTCCCAGACATGTCTACCCTGTCCTCTGGATCCCACTTCTCTTCCTATTCCCTTCTGTCCTGGCAGCTTCAAGCCCTTCTGGTTCATTCGTGCTGCACCCTCCAGCCCCAAACCCTGCTTCCCCTAACCTCCCTTCTGGGCAGTCCCTGGTCACACTCTCCCACACACAAGCAGCTCGAGACTCAGTTTCTCCCCTCCTGTCTCAGCAGTTCCAAAGCCCATCAAGCTCGCTCCCGCTCCCTTTGCTCCCAACAGCTCCAGAGCCCACTGGCCCTGCTTTACCTCCAGCAGCCCCAGATCCACCCTTCTCCCCAACCCCTCCTATACCAGCAGCTCCAGGTCCCACTAATCCCCTCACCCTTTCTAGTTCCAAACCTGACTCTTACCTCCCGGATCCCACTTATTCCTCTGCCGCCTCCACCTGTCCCATCTTGCCTTGATCCAGCTCTGACTCTACTGGTTTGCCCCTGGCAAAACCTACTTGCAGAGTGTGTACGATATGTAGGTACCCTCACCAAGAGGTCTAGTCCAATGCCATCCTCAGTCCCTTCCTGCTCCTACACCAGCAGTGAGCATCCCAGGTCATACCTGAAGGACTTGTCCTGTGTGGAACCGACACTGGCAAACGACTGGCTTCTATTGATCCTGGTGGCCAGTCTGCACCGCTGCGGCTGCACCGAAAGAGACATCGTCAAACGCCAACAGGAGAGGCTCCCTGTGAGGGGGAGACAGCGCAGTGAGGGAGAGCAGGCAGGGAATACAGAGGCAGCAGGAACTGGTGCCTTGGCTGACACAGAAGAGGAGAGTGCTGGCAGAGGGTAGTGTGAGGCAGGGTCCACAGAACAGGGCTACCTGGACATCAACTCAGGCTCCCTCCTGCCAGTGCTGCTCTAGCCTGTAGCTCCTTGAGGCTATGAATAGCTCCAAGAAGCTCCAGAACACTGGTGAGCAGCGCACTGCTGCTTCCGCAGCCCCCCTACTAGAAGGGCTGGGCCAAGTGCCCGCAGGAGCTCACCACAGGGACAGCCAGCCACACACCAGCCTCCCCCACCCCACCCTCAACAAGAGCATTTACACATGCACAAGCTCCAGAGACACTGCCCCTGCCCCACACAGACCAGTCAGAAGGCAGAAAAGGGCTGGAGATGGGGAGCTGCTCCATTCTCCAATGCTGGAAAGGGCAATCCCAGGTCACAGCTCCAGACGGCAAGAAAAACAAAGCAACTTGGAGCCTTGCTGAGACCAACTTCTCCCGGAGCCTGTACAAAAGCCCCCCTTACCTACTACTACCCCAACCCCGGTGCCTTACACCTTCCCTAATCCTGCCCCCACCCAAAACAGATGGAATGGAGTGGGGAGGTATCTCTGGAGTCACAGCAGCCTTTAGAAAAGGCTCTGCTTTCACAATTCAGCACACACACACCACACCTCTGTCAAGACCAGCTGAGGAAGATCAGAGACATCCTAGCACTGAGCCTGCAAGGGGGTGGGGCAGCATTCTAAGTCCCAAGGGGCCTGCTCAAAGCATCAGGACGGAAATTCAAGAACGGAGTGCTGGAAGGCCCCAGGGCTGGTGTAGAGCCCATTACTAGGAAGCAGCGTGGCTGGTGAGGGCAGGGCAGCTGAATCAGATGCACAGAAGGGTGTCTCTATCTCAAGGAACTAGTGTGTGCTGATCCTATGATGCAACACCACTGTGAAGAGCATGTTCTGCATTCACAGCTGGTTCGGCAGAACAGCACCTAGAACTGAGGGGATGAGCACCACAGATACTAGCCTAGCACCTATCCCTTCCAAGATTAAGCCTTTTCCTTGGGAGAAGTACATGCTCTCATCTGGGTCTGTGTACCAGAAACCTTGGACCTCCACGCAGTTTCTTCCCCTCTAAATTTTAAACTGCTCCAACTTAGCAACCCCTTCATCAAAACAAATGAAAGTGTACCGTCCTGTACCTACGTCCCACCAACCACACATGCCAATTTTCACAAGGTTTCCTTTATTGGTTTAAAAGTTATAGTGTTTTGAAGCTTGGTGGATTTAAACAGACATAGTCCAGCCTTAACTACATTGTGAACTCGTGCCACAGTAAAGTTACAGAAACCGTATTCTGGCAGGAGCACAAAACAATGGCCCAAGAAGGATTTGAGAGAGTTGTGGAGGAGCCAGTTGTCGTGGTAGATGCTGTTAGCAATAACATCTTTGTTGTCCTCCTCTGAACTTGCTCCAATTTATCAACATCCTTCTAAAAAAGATGAGCCCACAGCTGGACACGATACTTCAAGTTGGGTCTGAGCAATGCTGAACAGAACCGATTTATTACTTCCTGGCAGCTCTTCAGGAACCTGTTGAGCCAGGAACCAGAGAGGGGACCCTGGCCCTCACTTGTGCTGCAGGAAAAGGCTTAGGAGGAACCCTCGCCTCTGCATAATGGCCAAGGAGCGCTCAGACCTGGGCGTGTGTTGGGCTCCTTGCGTGAGGGGGAGGAGTTAAATTGGCACTACAGCCCACTCTTACTTCAGACTGGTCCCTGTGGGGACATGGGCAGAAGGCCTGGTTTAGCTGTAGATCCCCCAGGGAGAAGCTATGAAGAGGAAGAGTGTGCCCAAGGGAGGAGGATGGACATGCTTGGGCCTGAGACACCTGGGTCCCTAACATCGCTGCCAGAGGCAACACTCCCACTGGTTCTAGAAGCTGCTGTATCACCAGGTGGAACCCTGTAATGGAGGCCAATCCACAGGCTCAGGAGCCAAATCTCTGGGAGAGGGAACTACCCTGTTCTTCCCCTACCTTCACCAAAAAATCCTTCCAAGTTACAGCTCCAGGGAAGGTGTAGGGACCAAGAACCTATCCCAGGCTGCCTGCCAGGCATAGCAAGTTCTCACCAAGGGAGACAAGCAGACAGGGCTTGACAGATAGGGTGGGGATAAGGCACCAAGGACAAAGTGCTCAGGATCAGCATGGCCTCAACAGTTTGGTAATTGGCGTAGTTGGGGCTCCAGACTTCATTTAGTCACCCCAGTCATGGCAGCTAGCAAGTCTTCATAAGGAAGGTAGGGACGATGGCACTGAATGGACAATGGCTAAACAAGGGTTAACCACCTCCGAGCCTCAATCCATGCACAGTGGCAGGAGAACTGATCAGGACACAGCGCAGCACCAACCCTCCCAACCACCGGCAGTACTGAAGACAACTAGCACGGAGCTGGGGCTCTGGAGGAGTCTGCATGTAGGCACATAGAATACAAGTGCCTAGAGAAGAGCACCGATCACAGCTTGCCCCACAGAGATGGCAATACCAGTACAAGAACTCTCCCCAGTGTCTGCAATAGCACGTCATAGCATGCTCCATGGAGGCATCAGCACAACCACCTCACACCCAAGCAGAAGGTGGAACAGAGAATGCGGTTACTACCTAGTACCCCACCTACCAGGCAAAGCCCCTTCTGCCCCAGAGACACTGGAAAGTGATGCCAAAGAGGTTGATGTCCACAGACTGCAAGCCTAATTCTGCCCAGTACAGAGTGCAGCCTGTGCTGCCCCCACACTGAGCACATTTCCAACCTCCCCCATGGGCACAGACCTGTTCAGCAGCTGATCTGGGTCCATCAGCCTGTCTCCAGCCTGGGAAATCACTTTCCTCTGGTGCTTTGGAACACACAGTCCAGCTGCCTCGGAGAATGCATAGAGCATTTCAGTGGAGCGTTATGCATGCCATTCAAAGCAAGGGCCAAGACCCAGACACCTGTGCTGGGCTCTTGGCAAAGCTGAGCTGCCGTATGGATCCATGGACTGCCCTGAGGCTGCAACACCAGCCTCATTTCCAGAACACTGGCCCAACTAAGCTCATTACACCAAGATGATGTACTTCCCAGGAGGTCAGCTCACCTACAGGGCTGTGGGAGATTACCCTCTGCCGGGCCTATTTAAATCGGATTAATTAAGAGCAAGCCACACCCATTGTCCCCAAGGACACAGCTGGTATTTTGAACTGCATCAGGGGTGGCAGTGTGGGCGTGTGCCCAGCCTTCGCTCAGGAGCCAGTACTGACAAGCCACACCAACAATCTTGCTCACCATAAAGCCAGAGCACAAGAGATCACTTCCTGCACTTCACCAGCAGCTTCTTGCCACATCCTGTGGCAGAGCAGAAACCAGGACAGCATAGCATGGCGCAGTCAGTCTCTCCCTGCTGGAGCCTCCCCCAGGTGGAGTCCCTGCAGTAGGCAGGGCAGGGCTCCTACTGGTTCTACGGGAGTCAACACAGCAGGTGCCCAGTAGAGGAGGAATTACAAAGTCACTGACCTACCTGCTCAGAAAGGCTGGTGCCCAGCACAGCAGTGAAAATCCAAGGGATCCTGAGGGTCATGTGCCATGGACCAGAGAGGCACCTGCAGCTGGTGACCCCTGGAAGCAGGACACCCCTTCACTAGTCTGCCCCAGAGAAGCACCTCTCACTCCGCTGGGACACACAGGTTTTGGAGGGCTTGGAAGGGACACAGTTCAGAACCTGGACAGCCTGACACACACGAGCCAGGAAAGGAACTCCCCAATGCTCAGCCTGCTTCTGCGGGGCTGGGCTCTACTCCTGCATTCCTCACATTTCACAGATAATTGGTACCTGGTACTGCTGATGGAAGAGGGGGCAGGAGCCCTAAGTACTGCTGACAGGGAGACAATATGACAGCACCCACAGGCCTCAATCGGGGCTCCCAGGAACAAATAGGCTCTCAGAGAAGCATCCTGCTGCCCTGGCAAAGGCCCAACCAAGTCGCAGGAGACAGAGGAGCAGGGGAATCTGAGCACAGGCAAGGGCATCAGGCCTTCCCTTCCCTGAGCTATACATTTCCAGCTCAGAACCCTGCTTCCCATCACCCTGGCATTGTCCCCAAGTGCAATTGTACTGAGGTTAGAACAGGGGTTCTCAGCTTTTTTCATTTGCGGACTCCTAAGAATTTTTGTATGGCGGTGGGGACCCCTCTGCATGGGGTCCCAGTTGGGGCAGTGCTTCCCACCCCCAGCCTCTCAGCTGAGAGACCTTTGAAACGTATAAGATCCGACAGTGTAGCAGCTGCAGCTCAGATGAAAATCCCTTCTTGACCCTCAGCCTCACACTCACTTCTATGCTTCTGAGGGCCAGTGCCGCCGGCAGCGTCTCAGATTTTATGGGGGAAAGGAGGGTGAAGAGGTGTTGCTGCTTGACTCCAGACTCAGTCCAATCTCTCCCGGGTCCCCCTGCACGTGCTCCACATACCACACAGGTTGAGAACCACTGGGTTAGAACAAAGATGCTAATACATAGCAATATGCGTGTATCAGACACCTTCACTAAAACTTGGCACAGAGTAATCTTGGTGCCTTTGCCAGGCTGTTGGGTTGGCAGTGCAGCACCCAAACTCTGGACTGGCAGCAATCAACAGGGCCAGCAAAGGAGGGTGACAACAGCAGTGTGCGGGACAGGCCTTTGGCAGCCCATGAAGCTAGAAGCTCAGCACAGACACACTATCTCCATAGTGCTGGTCTTTGTATGGCCCCTGCTGAAACCTTAACTTGCCTCCCATACATACACACAGAGGAGGCACAGTCAGGATAGCTGCTTTCATAGATTTGGTATAGACAGGTAGTTGGGGAGTTCCTGACACCACATTGTACCAAATTACCTAGACAAAAAACCTTTGGTTTAAGAAGCTTGTTAAGGCGGCATTACAAATTATACTCAAACGTTAACATGACAGTAAATTGTATGTTAAAGCAACTTTATTAAATATCAGACCAATGTATACATTTTTCTTATTCATTAATTTAAAAAAATGATGACAACTGAAATTAAGCTGCATATGTGTGGTATGGTGACTGAACAATACTTATACATGATGAGGAATGTATACAGTTTAATTTCAGTTAAGTCAATTTTTTTTATTAATGAATAAGAAAAATGTATAGGTTAGTCTGATATTTAATAAAGTTGCCTTAACATACAACTTACTGTCATGTTAACGTTTGAATATAATTTGTAATGCCGCCTTAACAAGCTTCTTAGACTGAAGGTTTTTTGTCTAGGTAATTTGCCCTTCTTTTGAAACTTAATAGTTTTGTTAATGCATAAGCTGGCCCCAGACACAAGAACACTGCAGGTGCACACAGGCATTCCCCCATATGGAGCAACCTGTTTTTTTGCAGATTTCTCTGTGCACGGGTGATGGGTGGAGGTCCATGTTATACAGGAGCGCACAAGTGACTGCTTTCATATGAGACGCACCCACCCATGCCGCTGCGTGAGTGCGTCTCGTGTAAAAGAGGTCACACACTCATCACACATGTGCTCTCGCATCTCACACACACTCATTCTAACTGATCACACAATCATTCAGACACAGTACACACATGCTCTCATCTCACACATTAATTCAAATTGATCAGTCACGCACACTAGACCAGGGGAGTAGCTAGGGTGCAATGGGCCCCTGGTCAAGAAGTCAAGATGGGCCCCCCCTCTTTGTGTCCTGCTGGCGGGCATAAGGGTGCTGCCCTGCTCAGCGGGCCTGGGGGCACTGCTGTCAAACACCCAAGACACCCAAAATGCAGCCAGCCTATTAAGCGCATTATGCCATGAAAAGGAATATATATATAAAGTTCAGACGTGTCCCCATAATCAATTCACACTGCCCCCACCCCATAACCAGTTCATTTGCACACACACCCCATAACCAGTTCATTTGCACACACACCCCATAACCAGTTCATTTGCACCCCCGGGGCAGCGTGAATTCATTATATGGTGGGTGGAAATGAACTGGTTATGGGGTGGGGGGTTTAAAGACGGTATTCCTCTTAGCAATAACTTCATTGGGTGGAGGAGCCCTGTGTAAAGATGTGGCACGTGCACACTCAGTGAGTGGGGGTGCGTACGTGCACCCACCTAAGATGCATCCCCACTCACCCCCACGTCTCCTCCCCACGCACGGAGCAACTGGGGGAAACGGCAGTTACTCTGTGGGTGTGGATGAGTGGGGATGCACGTGCAGCCGTTGAACGCCCATGCACCAGCACACCCACAGACCTACCACCCGACAGAGCTGAGTAAAAACAGCCTGTGAGGAGCCACTCGAAAAACAGAAGGTTGCTGCCTTGTAAACAAGGTTCTTCGGGATGGCGGTTAACATTCTCACAACACCCAACCTTCCAGCCCCGCATGGGATTTTCTTATATTCCTAAAAAGGGTTGGAAGGAACAGTCATTCTGAGGGGGAGAGTGCTTTTTATACTAGAGGAGCTCGAGACCATCACGTGGTCTATTATTTGAATATGGTGAGCATGCACAATCCAGTTGTGAGAATGTTTCAAGCCATCTCAAAGAACCTTTTTAAAAAGGCAACAACCTTTTGATCACTCACATGGGGAGGCGTTGTTTGTAAACAAACAGCTTTATCTCTCATTCGGTGTCCCAGCTGCTGCTGCAGCAGCACTACTAACAGGAAGAGGCAGGTGAGGGATGGGGATCCACACACCCCCTTCAGCCCATGGACTCCCCTTCATTGTTTGTACTCACAGAACACACGTGTTGCTGGAGGAAAGCTAGAATGGTCACCAACCGAAAGTTTTTGCTCTACTAACTCCCAGTGAACAGCATAGGCGCTGTTCAAGGAGAGTTTGCTACCGTCTTAACTATAGGACCACAACTGTGGCCCTTTAATACAAAGTAAAAACCAAATTGAAGGTCAGATTTGGGTTGACACCTGGTCATGGAAACTCCTGTTGCTATCATTCCTATCCCATTCCTGGCTCCAACCAGCTGACAGCACTTTATTTGCAGCCAATGGGGTACAGGCAGTAGATGCTAAACCAGCATCTAAGTGGCACCAAAGGGGGGAGTCAAAACTAATCCACTAACCATTTATTTTGAAGAGTCCCTGGAGTGGGGCTCATCTAGCACCCCGCCATCCAGGCCCTAGCGCCAAGAGGCAGGTAAAAGCTACACATACTGCCCCCTCTTACTATGGCCTGAGGATCAGGACCTCTGTATTAACTCTCCATGTTCCTACCAATGTCCAGATAGCAACAACAGGAAGCATATTGAAATCAAAACGACTCCTCTGCACCAGAGTGGGAAGGAAGCCAGACCAATCTCAGGAGCCCAGGGCTGCTTCCATTATGAGAAGCCTCATGAGGCTCTACCAGCCATGTTAAGGGCACATTTATACCAAAACACTGCATCAATTTAATAAATGCATGTTTGAAATGATTTAATTACACTGGTGCAAACCCCAGTTCAGTGCGGCTGGAACCCATTCCTAGATGAGGTAAAATAGAAATAAAGGCTGTACAGCACCCTGCTTCTAAAATGATACTGTCACATCGGTGTAATGCATTCTTCAAAATCAGCAACCCCAAAGCTAACTCCTGAGTACTGATAAACCTGTATCTGCACAGCCCATTGTTGCAGACACTGCAGGTGCACAGAGACCCTGTCCCAAGGGCTCACTGTCTGATTCACCCCATAGCACTGCAGCTGGCTCTGCTCAAAGTGCTGCCATGGACCGTAACCACCAAGGAGGGGACATGTGGTGCTTTCTCTCTGGCCTCTGTTTCAGTGACATTATAGGTGATGCCAGGGATGCCATACCCAGCCAGTGTGGCTTCCCCAGTGGCAGTACTGTCCTGCCAACTGGGGGTCTGCTGCCCCCTCCTCCCTTAGAAGATGCTCTCTCCTCTCTGTACACATCAAGCCTTATTTGAAGAACCAGAGCCTTTGCATCCTTGCTTGTGCAGACGTCAGTGCAACCCAGGATCCCAGCAACGAACCCAAGGCCAAAGCCAGCATATGAGCTAGTCCAAGGAGCAGAGACCTGGAACAGGAGGGATGCTTCCTCTCTCCTTGTCCTTGTGAGACAAGGATGGGCAGCACAAGATCTAGGGGATTAATATTAGGCTCTTCTCCCATGCCCTCTGGGAGCAGTCTATCACTAGCCCAGCACTCCACCTTGACCCCTGAAGAGGGACCTGCAGCACACAGCGGATCAGGGAAAGGTTCTGCCAAGTCAGAGAGGAGGCATAAATTCCTGAATTATTCCAAATCTGCCATGACTCACCCATGAGATATTTGTGCACAAAGTTTTCTGTGAACAGCCTATGGGCAATGGAACCAGGAACATGGCTAAAAACAGTGCTTCACCACCCAACAGTGGCTGGTGAGCGCAGCATCCAGCTTTCTGAGACACCGCAGCATAGCAAGCTGCTTGCTTCCCCCTGCACCCTCACCAGCGCTGGTCTACTTGAGATTCATACAGTGCAGGCCAGTTCTGCTGCCATCTCTGTAACACTAGAAATTCATAATGGAATTAATGACATCAATAAAGATCCTGGGTCCAAGCAGGGGACAGTAGCAGGCAGGTGGGTGGAGTGGAGGCAGCACATGCGAGCAGACACACATCTCCGATCACAGCTACCAGGGATCTGCCTGACTGCCCACGTCCTTTAACGTATTGAACACTCCTTCCTCCCCACCCTCCTGCTTGGGATGAGTCCCCTCAGGGTACAGTCAGTTAGCCAAGGCATGGATTGGGAGGGCAAGAGGAAAGGGAAGGAACAAAGAATAGAAGGAAGTGACTGTTTATCCCTCTGAGCGTTCCAAGGAAGGGTGCGCAACCAGAGGCGGAAGGGCTGTTCTTACCCTGTACTATCCTGCAGTATGCACACCCACCCACACATGAGGCCCTCCCTGTCACCCCGCACACTTCAGTCCAGCTATACACACAGCCAGAATACTGGAGTTTATCCACACAGAGCCCTCAATCTCCAACTCCACACAGACTCACAGTACCCCAACATTCAAAAGGGTGGGTTGCCAGACTCTGCACTGGCTTCCAATAGCTTTCTGGGCACAATTCAAGGTGCTGGTTTTGACCTACAAAGCCTTAAATGGCCTGGGCCCAATGTATCTGAAAGGCTGTCACCTCCCCTATATTTCATTGTACTCACCAATATCAGGCTGAGAACAGCCTCCTGATAATTCCATTATGGTGCCAAGTGCACAGCCAAGAACTACAGTGAGGCTTTCTCGGTGGCTGCCTCACAGCTCTGAACTCCCTTCCCTTGGAAATTCACCAAAGCCCAAATCTGAGTGTCTTCTGGAAGCAGCGTAAGGTCTTCCTATTTGGCCAGGTTTTAGGGGTGGGGGTTACATATATACTATATTTTGGTTGTGTTTTGTCACCTGCCCTGAGCCCTCAGAATAATGCAGGTTATAAGTCTAAATAAACATATATATACCATGGCAGAATGATGCCACAAGATGGTGCCTGCCATATAATTAGACTGAGTTAAAATGGCCACCACAGGAAGCGGCTAAGTTGGGGGCATGGCCTGGAGTATAAAAGGAGGCCAGCCGAGGAAGAAGGGGCAGTTTGCTCCTGACCGCTGAGGAGGACACATCTTCTGGAGAGGCTGGCTGACCTGGATCCTAAAGGAAGGAGATACCTGAACGTGGAAGTGAATTGATGAAGACCTAGTCAGGGACAGTGGTTGTGGCTAGGCTCTGTTATATGGACTGTGACTGGCCAGAGGCTTGATGCCTGGCCTGGGACTTTGGGAGTGTGAATAAACTGGTGATTGAGCCTGACCCCAAGTGGCAACTTCCTCAGGCACCGATCCTGCATATACTTACCCCACAGTGAAGTGGGGTCCTGCTACACATACATATACACACGTCAACAAGCTTTCTTCCCCGTTATCATAGCATCTGCAAAATCTTGTCCCGCAGACCTGTTCCAGATGATGAGGGGCCTGGTTGATCCAGCCTGTCTTCGCCAGGAAATGGAGTCATCTAATAGAGGTGGGACCCCAGGGCAATTACCGGCTACCAGATTTACCGGCTACCAGTTTTCAAAAAACCGGATTCCCGGATTAAATCCGGTATACCGGTACCGGATTTATTCCATTGATTTCAATGGGGCACTGTCCCCATTGAAATCAATGGAATAAAAAAATTCCTGCCCCCTCCCCCTCCCAGGCTGTGCGGGTGGAAGGGGGGACACCCCCCACCCAC
>QEPC01009242.1:1451545-1464264 GCA_003113815.1 Sphenodon punctatus
TCATACAATACAGGTCTAATACTTAGCGGCTGCTGCTGGGACGGCCGCTGGTGCTGGGCTGGCTCTGGGTTGCCGGCGGAGAGTCACTTAGGGGAATTTTTTTTTAAAAATCCAGGCTGGGCAGGGTGGGTGAGGGGTGTCCCCCCTTCCACCCGCGCAGCCTGGACTCGGGGAGGGAAACGCGGGTTTTTGGTGGGGTTTTTACATTGCGGCCATTCATTTAAATGGCCGCAATGTAAAAAAAAATCCGGTACCCGGAATCCGGCAACAGGGCCGGATTACCAGGTTGAATCCAATAATACCGGTAAGCCCAGTACCGGCATTATCGGATACCAGAAGATCCGGTTGTCCCGGCCCTATCATCTAATGCCCGCTGTGACATTTTTATTAATTATTTTGCAGACAAGATCACTCGTATTCACCACAATTTGAGTGCTGCTATTTCAACTGCAGAATCAGAGTTTGAGGTTATGGAAACTTAGCCCTGTCCTGCTTATCTGAATCATCCTGCTTATTTGGATCAGTTTCAATTGGGTATCACCCACCGCTGTGAGGGAGGTGCTTGGGGGTAATGAGGGCAACCAGTTGTAAATTAGATCCTTGCCTGTCCTGGCTGGGGAAAGTCAGCCGGGAGCTGTCGGAGCAGTTGTTGGAGGGGGTTGTCAACTGGTATTGCTTATGGGAGGGAAGAGTGTCGGACGCCCTTAAATCTGGAGTGGTCCCTGTTTAAGAAACCATCTTGGGATGCTGACTTCCCGGCCAGCTATCAGCCTGTCTCTAACCTTCCCTTTTTAGGGATGGTTATTGAACGGGTAGTTGCCCGATAGTTCCAGGCTCACCTCGATGCAATCCAATTCCTGGACCCCTTTCAATCAGGTTTTTGTTCTGGGTATGGCACGGAGACTGCACTTGTGGCTTTGGTTGATGATCTGTGCCTTGACATGGACAAGGGGAATTCTACCTTGTTGATCTTGTTAGATCTTTCAGCGGGGGTGCATGAGACCACTCAAGTGGTTCCACTCTTTCCTGTCAGGGAGGTCCTAGCAGGTGGTGATGGGTGATTGCTCCTCGTTGCCTCAAGGCCTCCCCTGTGGTGTCCCACAGCATTCTATTGTCTCCCCTCTTGCTCAATGTGTATCTGAGGCCATCGGGCAATGTCATTCAGAGGTTGGGATAAAGTGTCATCAATATGCTAATGACACTCACCTCTACCTCTTTTTCATCTGACCCAAGTCCCACAGTTTCAGATGCTTAGCCAATGGCTGGCTGCTGTCAGGGACTGGATGAGAGTGAGCAGATTGAAGCTGAATCCTGATAAGACTGAAGTAATGATGATTGGCTGGTCTTGTGACTTGGGAGGGGACCGAGACATCTGTTATTGATAGGGTCCAGCCCCTCTAGTCAATCAAGTTCACACCCTTTGCGTGTTTCTGGACCCCTTGCTGCGCCTGTATTGTCAGGATGTGGCAGTGATCAGGAGCACTTTTCACCAACTCCATCTGGTGAGAAGGCTGCAGTCTTTTCTTTCTGACTTGGAACTGGCCACCGTCATCCAAGCTTTCATCACTTTGAACCTGGATTACTGCCATGTGCTCTACATGGTGATGCCCTTTGACTGTTCAGAAGTTGCAACTGGTGCATAATGTGGCAGCTTGGCTCCTTTTGAGGACGAGTCACTGGGAGCACATTATGTCGGTGCTCCGAAATCTGTGCTGGTTACCTATAGCTTTCCAGGCACAATTAAAGGTGCTGGTTTTGATCTTTAAAGTCCTAAACTGTCTGGGTCCCCAAAATCTGAAAGATTGCCTGTCCTTCCATGTCCCACTGCAGCCCCTACCGTTGGCTGGGAGCGCCCTCTTGCAGATTCCATCTGTTACCCTTGTCTATAGGGCAGGAGTGTGCAAGAGGGCGTTCTCAGTTGCTGTCCAGGTTTTTTGGAACTCCCTTTCACAGGAGGTTTGCTTGAGCCCAAGCCTATGCACCTTCCGCAAATTGAGTAAAATTTTTTTAGCTGAAAAGTCATTTGCCAGGCAGGGATATGGGCCGGATGGGTTTGTGGGTAGGGTTGTGGGGATGGTAGGAGTTTTGAGGGGAGGGTGGGTAGTTTGATTATTTAAATATTTGTGAGCCACCCTGAGCCTTTGTGGGAAGGGTGGCTGATAAATCTAAATAAATAAATTCAACAAGTGCCTCATACTCCCCTGATGTATAGTTTCCAGAGCCCCACAAGCAGCTCTGGTCTTCCCTAGCCCTACTAACATTCTGTAACACCTCCTCTACCCCGAGCCCCCCCGCCCCCCGTTCCCCTCTAGAACAAGGACACACTCCATGAAATTATCCAGCAGCAGATTTAAAACAAATGGCAGTATTTTTTCCACTCAGAGCACAATTAACTTACGGAACATACTGCCAGAGGAAGTGGTCATGGCCACTAGCATTGCTAGGTTTAAAACGGGATTGGATAAGTTCTTGGAGAATAGATCTATAAATGGCTATTGGCCAAGAAGGTTTTGGTAACATAACCTCTTACTGTTGGTGGCTGGAACAGGGAACGGATTACCCATTGTGACCTGTTGGGTACTTCTCAAAAGAGACAGAGATTGGCTGCTGAGACAGGATGTTGGGCTTGATGGACCACTGGTCTGACCCAATACGGCACTACGCACATTCTTATGTTCCCAGCCCAGAATCAAGGTCTCCCACAGCCCTGCCTAATGTGAGGGCTTGCCAGCTCCCTATCCTGGCTATCCTGGAGCCCAGAAGCAGCAAGGGTTTCAATTTGAAATGCCAGGTGGGCTACCTGGCTTCACTCTACCTGCCTCAAGACAGTCTGACTGTACTGTGAGCTCCAGGCACTCTCTTCCTTGCTGGCAGTGCACTGGTTTAAGGTACAGGTCTATGTGGGACTCCTGTCCCCTAATGGTAATTAGGCAGCTCAGTCAGCCACCTAGGGCACCAGATTGAAGGGGGCGGCTTTCTTGCTCCAGATCAAGCTACCCCACTGCTACCACTGGTGATAAACTTTGCACTGGATGGGACCAGAAAGTCACCTCCTTCAACTTGCTGCCCTAGGCAGCCTTGCCAATAAGCTGTGCACTAGTCTGGGGATAGGTTAGGTGCCCCCTAGGTGGTTCCACCACCGATCCAGCTTCCACTGCCATCTCTCCTGCCCCTGATCCAGCTGTTGCTGACGCTTCTCCTACAAGTTGAAGGGGGTGTTTCTCCCATCCCCGATCCAGCTGCCACCGCCGTTAAGCTCTACAGTTGGATTGGGAGCCAGGAGGCAAGGGGAGTGTGGCTACCAACCCCATAGCGCCTGAGAATCAGGCTGTGTATGTGCGTATTACGCACTAGGTGTGTGCACATGGGGGTTGTGCATAACATGCGCGTGGGTTGCATGTGAGGTGTGCAATGTGTGCACTGGCTACATGAAGGGCACAATCACAGGGCGGCAAAAATACTTGTACTGGGGCCCTGCCTGTCCCGAGTCTCCCAGCTGCAGAGCCCAGCCTGCTCCCCCAAGGTCCTATACCACTGACAGTGACTCATCCTGTGACAGACGGAAGCTGGGAGACCAGGAGGACTGTGTGTACTAGCGGAGGTCTAGACCTCACACTGTCAGCACATGGTGAAGGCAGAGGCTGCCATTCTCTACTGGTGCAACAAGCACAACTTAGGCCACATTCTCACTGGGCAAAATGGGCAGCATTTGTCTCTGGGAAAAACTCTGGGAGGCAAATGCTGTGCATGTTTAATCCAGTGGGAAAGCAAAGCCGTGGCTTTGCCTCCGATCATGTGGAGGTTACAGAGCGATCGGAGGCAAAGCCACATGGCTTTGCTGTCCCACCAGACTAAACATGCGCAGCATTTGCCTCCTGGAGTTTTTCCCAGAGGCAAATGCTGCCCATTTTCCCCAGTGAGAATACGGTCTTGGTGATTTCACTCTCATAAGCTAGTCGACACCAACTGGATGTTTGTGTTTGCATCTGCTCAACTAAGGCAGGAACTGTGCACAACCATGCAGGTCACTGGTAGTATCAGCCACCATCAGTTCACTTCCTCCCCCAGGGCTCCTACATGCCCACAACTCTGACCCAAGGCTGCCCAAGCTGCCAACCCAGAGGGTCTTGGCTCCAAATACCTGCACGGAACATCATGCTAGCAGACACTTCACTGCATGGACGTGGTCAAACCCAGGGAAATTCTCCACAAATCAAGCAACAGCAATGGCACATGTGCAGGGTAACTGGGAGGCTCATGGCACAGGCTAACTCTGAGAGGAACCACCATGCAGCCAGCAGGAGAAAAAGCAACCAAGGTAGTGTCCCAAATATGAGCAAGTGCAATAAAGACACATCCTCAAGTTAGAGATCATGCAAAACAATTAAAAAATGAGGAGAAATTATGCCTGGATCTGGAGAAAGGAGGGAAGGGGCTGATCCAACACTACACTAGGCTGCAACCTGCAACTGTTCAGAAACCAAAAACAAGGGCTGAAGCACGAATACAGGCCTGACTATTCTTGGTGAGTGCTATTGGCCTCAGCAGGGACCAGAGGCAAAGCCCAGCCAGTGTCTTGTTCTCATCCCCTGGAATGGAGGATTCCAGGGAGAGAAAGGAAACCTGCACCACAAGGCTCTGTCGTGACAGCCCTGTTGCTATTAGGCTCAGACCAGCGTTAGCTGTGTACGTAGGTCAAGGACCGTGATCACTGAAGACAGGCCATGGAAGCTGCTGCTCACAGCAAGGGGTTAACCCCAAACTTACCTGGCATCTTCTTGCCCGAGCCTACTAGAAACACCAGAAGAGCCCACATCAGAAATAGCTTGGATTATATAACCCTGTTGGCTAAGCCTGCTATTCTCAGGATGGGGCGGGGAAAGAGGGGGCAGTGAGATGGAACACTCCTGCACACCTCCCACACAAAGTCAGCCTGGCACAATCCAGGCAGGCATTTGCTCTGCACTCCTCAAGAGCACAGCACACACCCCTCCCAATCGCAGGCTCACCAGTGCTGGGAGAGGCTGAGGGCCTTGCAGGACTAGCAAACTAGCTGAGTCATGATCTCTTTTATTGGACCAACTGTTGGTGACACTGTGTAGGCTGCTTTCAGACCACAGTGCCCTTCCTCAGGCATGGAACAAGAAAGAACTACAGACTGAGCTAGTGAAGGACAGGTATATAAAGAAGGCAATGACTTGGGAGGGAGCTGATAGGAAAAAAACAGATTTCAGACATTAAAAATCAATTCTTTATATGTCTGTCTTGCATTTGCTCAATCTAAAGTTCTGCCTAGGGAAGGATCAGCGTAGCCCAAAATTTTGCATAATCTCAGCAATAGCAGTTGGTCCAATAAAAAGATTATTGGAACTACTCCATCCATTTCATGTGAGATCAACACGACAAGCACCCTCTGAGAGGAAGGGCTACCACATGTTTCAGGAAGCACTAAGGGTTCCCCTCTCTCATGTACCGGTTCTCGCTCGCTATTAATTATTATGATTATTTTAGATGTATACCCCACGCTATCCCAGCATTGGCTCAGGGCAGCTTATAACAATGAAAAGAAAATCCAAACTCACTCAACCCATCCTTACTCATGTACTCCCCCATCCCTTCCTCTTGCAAAACTCTCAATGCCCATAACTCCCTACCCATAACCATACCCTCCATCCACCAGTAATTGCAGCAAACTAAAGCACCCTCCCTCCCACCCAACTTAACACTCACCCCTAACTGGACCTTCCATCCACCACTGCCCACACCTACAATCCTGTGCAAGCTCTCCTCCTTGTCAGTCTCACCTATCCTCACCCTGGTCCTACAGACAGCCCAATGCATAAGAGGGGGCTGGGACGGGGCTCTACCCCATGAAGGTGCTGGGGCTCTGCACTCAGCACTGTTCCATGGCCTTGCCACCAGGCTGGCAGATCCTCAGCCAGCTGCTCAGGAAGCCCATCGTTGCAAGGCAGCCAGCATAGGCTCGTTCCAGCATTACTGCAAATCCAGTAGTGGGGCTCAAACAGCGGCCAATATGGGGGTGTGATCCCCTCCGCAACAGCAAGGAAGCACCAGACACTCTCCCCAATCCTGCCTGCGACAGTACCAGTCAGAGCTTCAGTATCCCAGCTGGGGCCTCCCAGTTGTCCAGCCTGTGTTTATTTCAGGGTGCTCATTATCAGTAAGTAGCAGTTTAAAATGGAAAACCGTGGGAGTGTGATGGGGAGGAAACAAAGCGTCCAACTCAGAGGTGAGAGGCAGAGAGCAGCTCAACAGGCAGCCTGGGTCCCAGATAGGTTGCCACCTCTGTATATTTTTCCAGGCCACTTATGAAACATACATGTTGCAGGGCCTGTGCAGGGCCTGCAACATGTATGTTTCATAAGTGGCTTGGAAAAATATACAGAGGTGGCAACCCTAGTCCCAGAGAGGAGCATCCCGGGAGTTGCTGGTCTGCCCAACTGTGCTTCTGCCCCAGACAGACAGAAAAACAGCCAGGGGCAGATGGCACTTAGCCAACATTGACACAGCATGGCATAGCATGGAATTGGAAAGAGTCCCGTCAGAAGTAAGCTGAAGGGCAAGTTACAGAAGCTGGGAAAGGGGTCAAGTTTAGAGTAAGCAGCCAAACAGGGGGAACCCTTGGGATGAAGGAAAGGGAGCCAGAGCTCCAGCAGCATCATGACAGCAGGTACCCAGGCAACAGGCTCTGCCTCGCTAGTAGCTGACAAGAATCATCAGCCACACTACTCACTCAGCCTTTGTCTGCACACGTCTCCCCAACACCTCTGGAAGAAAGGGGTAGCCCTTGCCAAGGAGTCATGGGGAACAGCCCTGCACTGCCTTGTCCTAGAAGTAAATGGAGGTTTCCTCCAGAGACTCCCCCACAGCACAGCACCAAATGGAGATACGAACTCCAGTCTTGCAGCAATGTGCCAGTCCTAGAATGCCACTCCTGAACCTTGCAGCCCAATTGTGCCACCCTCGCACTCATGCCCCTTCCTGACTAGCGAATCATCACCTGTTGACCAGAACAAAAAGTACACTACCCCACCCAGCACCCCAGGAACAGGACTTGCCAAATATCGCCACTCCCACAACCTAGCAGGGAGATGGATTGCCACAGCCACACAGTTTCAGGGCAGAACTGGCCTGGCAACTCCAGCACAAGCCCTCACCATACTTCTGCAGCTACACCTGAGCAGTTCCCCAAATTAGCTAGGTGAGAAATGTGCCCCCCTAGCCAGGGACATCTTCATGGCTCCTGGAAGCAAGCCCTAACACCCCACCCAGGTCTGTTCACCCTCCACAGGCCTGTCCCTCACTACCAGTGAACCTAATCTGAGCAGCTCTGTATTGCTTTGGGCCAGTGAATGAGAGGAAATAACTCAGCAAGCCTCACCAAACACAAATTACCTTGCTAGCTTCTGACACTTGTGCCCGTCACTATGATCTCTGCCAGAACATCCAAATCAGCCTGGCTCTCACATGTTCCCCTCCCTCATTCTGTGGCTCCCTGGAGCAGGACAGAAGGTAGTCCCATTACCTCTGTATCTCCCATTCATCCTAGAGCTGGAGCTGCTGCCTTTCCCCCGCAAACCAGGGTGAAACCCCAGGATGCTGCCTGCAGCGGTGGCTGGCTCTGCTCCTTCTCATCCTGTCTGGTGTGCTGGGGAAGGGAGAACTCCCAACTAGCCGGCTGGCTGAGGCTCGACAATCCCACACTTCCCTTCCTGGAGCCTGACATCAGCACTCAGTTCCTGCTGCTCCCACAGTGAGTCAAGCCTACACAGGAAGGAAGGGGGTGGCCCTGCAATGCTGGGGCTGCCTCCAGATGGACCAGCAGAGAGCGCATGCAAGGGAGCAGAGACTCATGGAGGCCCCTCTGCAGCAAGCCAGCCCTAGTCTTCTACCCCTCAGCTCAGTACAGCACAGGACAGCACAGCACCGCAACTACTGCCCAGCCCTTTGTCACAGGCCTGCTCAGCACCTCACACACAAGTGTTCAGCTTGGGGTGGGCATGGATCCTCCTCCATCAGATCAGCACGGAAAACAAAGGCCCAAGGAGGGTCAGCATTGTAATCAAAATAGCCCTAAGGAATCCTGGCTCCCACAGGGCACAAGCCCTGATCCAGGAATGCACCTCAACTGTCCCTTACAATATGAAAGGGCTGCCCCCTTCCTTCCTGTGTGGATTGGACTCACTGGGTGTTTTTAGATGGACAACTGCCCCGCCTCTGTGCTGCCTCACACCTGGGCAGCAGACTCTTTGTGCTCCAGGATAGCTCCTCTGGCAGTACTCCAGAGCAGTGCAAGTGGAGCAGACCACCAAAACCCAGAGCACCGGCTGTGGGGGGTAGCAGCCCATATACCTGTGGATGAGCAGCAGCAGCAGCTCTGCTTCTGGCCAGGGGCTGCACCAGCAACGCCACAAAGCTGTGGGTGGCAGCCTAGATTAGTGGCAGCAGATACACCCGTAGCTCTATGGAGTGGGGAGCTGCATGGGTGGACTGCAGGCCACAGCAGCACTGGGTTCATTTAAACACAACATTTTTAGGGCTGCACTCGGGGCTAACCACCCCCAGAGCAGGTCCAGGGGTGGTCCATCTAAAGATACCCAATGTAGGAGCTAGAGAAGCTACATTCACAGTTTACCCCACAGAATATATCAGGGGTTAAGCTGGTTAATTAACTCCTGCTCCATGTTACTGGAGCAAAGCCGCTACATGAAACACTAGTGTGTAGAAACTTCTCCCCAGGCATAAATTACTGCACATTACTCTAAAAGGGAGAAGTAGCCATCAAAAATGGTTTCGTCCCTGGGTAAACTGCCCCCTGATAACATGATCTCTGTGTTGGTACCTAAATCCCACCACCTGCAACAACTTCTTGATCTGGACCATTGAGCTACCTACTTGTTGGCACCCAATACCTCAGGAGGGCACAGTAGCCATTTGGTACTAACGGGGAACCCCACCAAATATACAGGAGATGGGAGAGCTCAGCTATCAGTCCCCTGCCAGGATCAGCATCTATACAATCAGGATCAGTTACAACAGCTGTGGGACAGAGAGTGTGTGTTTGCCATGTTGGTTCCAAAAATAGGTCATAGAGACAAAGTAGTGTGGAGATATCTTTTATTGGACCAACTTAGGTTGGTGGTGGTTTGCCTCTGCATATAACCCCTGTGACTTGCTTTGCTCAGTGTACAGCTTGGATTTCTGACTTGCCTGACTAAGGATCCTGTGAGGTACAAAAGCTTGCAAAGCTCCACCAACCTAAGTTGGTCCAATAAAAGATATCTCTACACTACTTTGTCTCTAAAAGCTGTGGGAAACACACTTCACATATAGCTAATTTTAACTCAGAGAAACAACAAATGGGATCCCATGGTGGGATAATCGAAGGAGAAAAAGAGTCCACAAAGGCTAGGACTTTCTAAAAAGTGAGATACTAAAAGGCACAATCACAAATTATTCTAATAAAAAGAAAAATGGGAGACATCCAAAGAAACCAACAGGGCTGTGCAAAGAGCTTATTGACTAAGAATCAAAAAGGAAATATGTAAGAAACGGAAGGATGGACAAGTTACTAAGGTTGAGTACAGACAAGTGGCCCCAGGAAGAATAAGGCACAAAATGAGCTAAGGCTAGCAAGGAATGTTAAAAATAATAAAAAGGGTGCCTGCCCCACCCCCAGTATGTCAGAAGAAGAAGGGTAAGGAAATGGTGGGTCCACTGCACTTTGAAGATGGTGAAATGTTAGAAGGGGACAAAGGAAAAGCAGAACTGCTCAATTCCTATTTTGCTCCAGTCTTCACAAAAGAGGGAAACTGTCTAACCTGGCAAAAGGTGTATGACCAAAAAAGGGGAGACTGCATGCCATAAAGAGGTCAGAGAATATGTGGCTACTTTGAATTAATTCAAGTCTTCAGAGCGAAATGAAATACATCTTCGGACACTAAGGAACTTTCTAAAGTTTTCTCAGAACCTTTATCCATTATCTTTGAGAACTCTTGGAGAATAGGTGAGGTGCCAGAAGACTGGAGATGGGCAAAAATTGTCCCTATATAATTTTTTTTTAAAAGGGGTGGGGGGGGAGGAGAAGGAGAATTTAGAAGATTATAGAACAGCCTGCCTGACTTAAATTCCTGGAAACAGTCAATCTGTAAGCATCCTGATCACAAAGTATCGATTACTAGTAGCCAGTATGGATTGGTCAGAAGTATAAAAAAAATTTTTAAAAAAATTCACTAGTCAGCTATAAAAGTCTACTTGCTAAGTTAGGACTCTCCCATGGGAAAAGAGGCCCAGTGATACAAAAATCCACTCACTAGCTAAAAAAAAATTAAACATCAGCAAGCAGATGGAGTGAATTTTTATAGCCGTGGGAATAATTCATACCAAACTAATCTTGTCTTCTTCATTAATAGAGTAATTAGCTTAGTGGATATGGGGAATGCTATATCTTAATTTCATTAAAGCATTTCACATACAATTTTCATTGACAAGCTGGTAGCATTGTATGGAAGACACACAATAAGGTGGATGTGAATCACCTTTTGTAAATAAACTTGTTGAAGAACCATAAGAGTGATCATCAGTGTCTCGTCAGTAAACTGGAAGGAGGTAATGAGTGTGGTCCTGCAGGGCTCTGCCTGGGCTCCAGTAGTATTTAAATATCTTAATTAATATTTGTATGAAGGAGTACTTATGTGTGCATTTGACAAAATTTGGAAAACTGGGATGAAATTAACAAAATAAAATTCAACTGAGAGAAATGTAGTTACAAATTTACATTGGGGGATACCTGGCTTGGCATGTGAAAGGACCTATGGATGTTGATCATGGCTGAACAGAAGTCACCAACGTGGCGTGGCTGCAAAACAGGCTAATGCAATTTTAGGCTGCATTAACAGAAGTATTGCTTTCAAATCATGAGAGGTAATAATTCTACTCTATTCCAAAGGGTTGCAACCTTGCAACACTGAGGGAACATGAGCGACTCCCAACTCAATAAATGGGCGATTAAGGGAGCCCAGGGTACAACAGCCTGCCCTCTGAGACTTTAGATAGGGCCAAGAAAAAATATAATAAATTTTCCTTATATAGCGACCCCTGCAGAATGGTGCTTGCGAGTTTTACAACAGCAGCACAATAAAATACCATAAAAATCCATTAGAAACTTTTCAAAAGGGAAGGTAAAAGGGAAGGAAAAGTACATTAAGAAGAAACAACGGTAGATCCTCTTTTTTGAGGAGTTCCATGATTCTCACTCATGGGAGAATAATAAAACAGCTTAGTACATACTGGAGGAGTGTGCGAGGAGTACATTAAGCGAAGAGGAATGACAGTATTTCTTTCCCGAATGCCAAGTCTTTACGGACAGCCAAGTCCAACAAGTAGTGCCTGGAGAAGGTGCATGCGGAAGACCTCATAGCCACCCTGTAGTTGTCCACAATGTGTACATTTTGAAATCGGGGCAAGGAGGTGGCAACAGCCCAAATAGAATGTGCCCTCTGCCTTTGAGATGGCTTTCTTTGAAACTGTGTAGCAAATGCAGATACACTCGAGTAACCATTTAGATAGCCTCCAAGAGGATACTTGGTCTCCCACACGTTGGTCTCCATACGAGAGGAACAATAGCTGAGGGGCTATTGGTACAGTCTATGTAAAAAGATACGGCTCTCCTGCGGTGGAGGGTGTGAAGCACAACCTCCACAAGGGTGGAATGTGGCTTGGGTGGAAAAGACTGGCAAGATTACTTGGTACAGCAAGAAAGCTGACACAACTTTGGGTACGAAGGGTCAGAATGGAGATCCATCTTGTCCTTATGAAACATAAAGGTAGGGACTTGGGAGGGGAGTCCCTTAGTGCTGCTAGTTCACTGACCTAGTATGCAGATGCCACATCTCCCAGAATTGCTGTTTTCATGGAGAGATACTTTAGAACATGGATGGCCAAGAGGTAGATCGTGATTTACTGGTAGACTACAAGCTGGTCTTCAGTAGATCACAGTATGGGAAGGAGGAACCAGGCTCCATTCCTAAGATCAGTTGCTGAGGTGGGAGCCAGCAAGAGAGGTCTTGGCCTGGAGTGTTGGAGTCAGAGAGGGGCTCTGGTAGATCACTCGAGGTTAATGCCTGGATCAAGTGGATTGCATGTACCATAAGTTTGGCTACCCCTGCTCTTGAGGACAAGTAGCCATGGGCTCAAATGGAGGGGACATGAGCCTGTTATTATTATTATAAACATTTATATAGCGCCAGTCATGTACTTGGTGCTGTACAGAAACATAGAAATAGATGCGGTCCCTGCCTGTAGCTTACAATCTAAAAGGCAGGGAGAGGGGACAGTGGGAGAGACAGGGGAGAAGACAAACAACATTCAAGCGGATGTGAAGTTTCAGGTGCGTGTGCTTGGCTTGGTTACAATCAGGTCGGTTTATTTATTTATTTTATTTATTTAAGATTTATATCCCACCCCTCCTGCCCACAGGGCAGTCTGGGGCGGCGAACAGCACTCAATAAAACAATATACAAATTTTAAAACAATTTTAAAATACAATATGTGGGGAAACACACCCCTCCCGCCCCCCCTACCCCTCGCCAAAAGCCTGACGGAACAGCCAGGTCTTACATAAACGCCGAAACAGCAGGAGAGTGGGAGCCAGTCGAGCCTCCTCTGGGAGCGAATTCCACAGCACAGGGGTGCCCACC